>OZ022594.1:14739071-14851571 GCA_963669155.1 Arbacia lixula
CAGCGAGGAAGCCTGGCTGTGGCTTACCCCACGCATCCAGGGCTGATAGAAGATGGAAGAAAGGAGGTGGTCATTGATTAGCTGCTATTTTATCAATTTAGATATCCCTTACTTCATTGAATTCGAATTGCATTCATTTTTTTCCACATATAAACACAGAACATACAAAAACATCTGTACATATGCATATACAGATAAATCAATAAAAAAGTACATTAACAAGATAAAAAAGAATGCTTACAGAAAAAGATGAATTAAAAGACTGCTTGTACACTTGAATAACAGAAAATTGATAACATATTACAATGTGTGTGTGTGTGTGTGTGTGTGTGTGGGGGGGGGGGGGGGCTATAAACAAGTGAAGCTTGGGTTATAGGCTCCCCGTTACACTTCATGAAATTACATAATTTTGTATTGATATCTGAACCAAGAGAAGAAAATCAGTATCTGTCGTCCTCTTGACCTACGTCCCTGAACAGCACCAGTGAGGGCGACATTCTCAAGAGCATTCTTGGGAATGGTAAGGTTTGCGGGACCCATAATCAAAGCGGTAGGCCCACTGCTCTTTACCGTATCTCACGGATCCACAAATCGAGAGCAAATGAGTATAATGAGACCTGTTTATCCCGGCGAGAGTTCTGCTACTATTCCATTTCTATCCGTTGTCTTTGATACATATATATTTATCTCTTACATTCATATACATATTTGTGGTGAAATACTTATCAAGAAATAGCTTCATTTATATGTCTAGACATTCATGTATCAATATTAGCACAGTTATCTGTTTGTTTAAATATTAATCGGGTTTAATGATCGTTGCTATGCTTACTATGTACATAAAAAATATATTATTTTGTCATTACCGTCGCGTGCATTCTTAATCCCTTTCCGCTTGACAAACGGTTTCTGTTTCGACTTGTATGATTATTCTACCAGTGCGCTCAAACTGTTAAAGGGATAGTCCACCCCGAAGTTAAGTTGCTTTCAATGAAAGCTGAAACATGAAAGAAACATATTAGTGAGAGATTGACAAAAAATCCGTCGAAAGATAAGAAAGCTATGATCTTATAAAATGTTAATTCTTTGACGTCACGTGCGTCACGTATTCTCTCACATGTTGTGCGATGTATGGTTACATAAATTGCTCTTTCTCTGTTTTTTTTTTTTACGAAGCGATAATAATTTTTCAAAGAGGCTTATATGTTAAAGTGTGTTTCTGGTGATGTAGCAAATGCACGGGTAAAATGACATATCTCTTTTTGAGAAAATTGACATTAAAAAAAAGTAGTACACAACATATATTTTTTTATGGAAGAGCATCTCGCAGGTGACGTCACAAAACCAAGACTTCGTAACTTTCTTTTCATTAAACTTTCACTGATATTTTTCTTTAATGTCTTTGCTTTAACTAAAACCAACTTAAACTCGGGGTGGACTATTCCTTTTATGACTTATCATACTCCTTCATCAATCACTCTGTACTTCAGACGACCATAATAACATGCAGGTATTCTGCCTTACTCTGACAAAAGGAAGTAAGTGACAAACCACTCAAATCTGAGTTGTTGGTATTCTTAGATTGTACCCAGCATTCCCTACATACTGCCAAATTCTGGATAAGAAATATTCATCTCGCTGCGAGATATTAAATCTAACATGATGTGGTGTTGCACTGATGCCAATGCAAGTAACAGACACATTTCGCTCATTTACAAGAGAAGTCTCTTTTGTTAGTTGCTTCCTTTTGTCAGAGTAGGGAAGTACTACTCCGATTTATCAATCATTAATCGTTGCCATGATTGTGACAAACAACCCGGGCTCTTTTACTGCTCTACTCTGACAAAATGAAACAACTTACGAAAGATAATTTTTTGTAGATAAACAAAATATGTCTGTCACCTGCATTGGCATCAATGCAACAACACATCATGTTAGATTGAATGTCTCGCAGCAAGATGAACATTTCTTGTTCAGATTTTACCTTTATTTGAGTGATTTGTCACTTGCTTCCCTCAGTCTTGCTGTCTGAATAACTATATGATATTTTGCCTAGAAGCAAAATCTGTAGTTTAAAAGACCAATATTACGTACATTACTGACATCAAAAAGCAGAAGAAAAAAAGGATATCAACCATCATGACCATTCGTTAAAAAATATAACGACTGACTGGCGTTTTAAAGGCTTGGTACTGAAATACATTTTAAGGTGCATATAGTCTATGCATTCATACCTAATGTCGCATCTTCCGATCGCTGATCGGAAAACAATCGAGCTAGGGCGACGTCACACTCGGGTGAGATTGTCAGGTTTCGGAAGATGCCCGGTGGGAGCGTCCAGCTTTCGGGAAAGTCCGGAATGTTAGGAAGGTTGTCGGGGAATCGATTTTGGACGTCGTCCGGTATATCGATATCCGGCCATGCTGAGATCATCGATGTTAGTGAAATCAAGGCCAGCATGACCACGGTCGTCCACCTCGGTATCATCTCTGACCTGAAAGAACACGAAGAGCGAAGTAGTAACCATAGTGAAAATAAATGTTTGAAGATATAATTATATTCATATTTCAAATAGAGGATGTGCCCCACGTCGCATCCCGGAGGCTGAATCATGAGGGGTTTTACAATTCAAGCCCTGGTAGTGGGATGAAATAACGTATCATGCACACATGATGTGCACCATCTCCATTCCCTGGTGAGTATTCTTTGCCCGTTGTCCGATATCGCTGGATCAAGATGTACCACACAATCGTCCACCTCCTATCAGTTCTCCTTCTATAATTCGTGCTGAAGGACACAAGTACATGGGCAATGATGGGCGTGCTTGAATCTGATTTTTTTTTCAGAGTTTAGACATGTATTTTATGTCACACATACAATTTTCAAGGTGCATAAATGGCAACTTCACATTATTTTATTCAGTACACAGTACACAACTATATTGGGAGAGAACAGCTCAAATACCACCATGTTTATGCATCTATTCCTTAATTCAACTTAAATATTCCGATGCATGTTGCATCCTTGCTCATACGCACACCCGCTTCAATTTTCCTGTGCAATTCATAAAATACTTCCAAGGCAAATTTCTGAAAAAACACCAGCAATTAGTCTCATGGTTAATAACATGCTCAAATTTGCAACTTTTTGATATGCCCGAATGAAACATTTACTGGTAACCGCCTGGAGCAACATAGTGGAAGACTGCATGTTTCAAAAGTTAGCCTAATTGAATCTGAAATCTTGATTATCATCAGTTACAGCTCACAATCATTATACCCGAATGTTTGTCATATTTGTTTTAACTCTTTGTGTGGCAAATGTGCGCTTTCCCTCAAGATATACGCGAAAACCCCATAGAACAGCAGTTTATCAGGCACACAAATGGGTAACTCTTGTGTTTACATTTATAAAGCGTTTTGAAAACAGAAAAAATGATATAATAATGGCGTAGACGAGATTTAGGAGATGTCTGGAGGTCAGAATGTAACGTTTTGTTGGTCTAAATAAATTTCAGGCTTAAAGGCAAAAAGCGAGGTGGTCGGGAAATAATACTTCCCTCGAAAATGCATCAATATGGCTTTAACAGAATATGTGGCATATATCTTTGCACGAAATGTGTAGAATGAAAGTGGCCCTCTAACGCCAGTTAGATTTTTTAGCTCGTTATGGGGAAGAAAGGACAGCGTTGAATAAGGGTAAACATGTAGTCAAAACTACAACAAAGTACAATAGATCGTAAAGGACGCCAAATGGCTAGTCTTCTCAGAACGTCAAAGAGGGTTAATCCTGAGATTAAAGAAGGGGATTAAGGACACTTCATTCAGTCCATCATGTCCATTGACTGCGTGTTCATTATGAACTTGCCGCGTAAAGCTTACGTTGGGTTAACAGTACAGCAATATAATTACAAATGCATATTAAGAGGGAAATGCGAAGATTCGAAACATGATATTAGGATGTGTTTGTATGTTAATATCACTTACGGGGATATTTCTTTAAATCATACAGCTTTGTGATGAGATATGATTATGTCACGAAATCGAAGGTTTATTAATACATGGATTACTCAAACATCACGTTACGTTTGGAAATGAACGTGGTGAATGTAAATGAACACTTGGCCATTTTGCATATAGGTTCTCAATAACTATCAATGTTAACTACCATGACAACAACCTATGAGCTCTCATTATTGCACCTGTTGCCATGGTAGTTACCATTAGCGGCAAGTTGCAATAATTGAAAACCTAGATATGACCAAGGTATCAAAATGCAAGGTTTAAGGCATTGCCACCACACGCTTTTTTCTGTAAGGATTCCTGATACCTTCATCACGTCTACCTTTCTATGATACTTTAAACAGTAGGGGATTTCATGAACGTTGTCAGTACTGACCAAATAGTCAGTGCTGACAACTTCAGTGAAATCCTCGGTTTTGATTGGCTGAGAGGCACTAGCCTCTGACTGTTACTATGGTAACTTTCGGAAAAAGACAGCTTGTCAGACGAAAAATGTTCATGAAACGCCCTCCAGAAATACTTTTCAATCGTTGTAATAAAGTCATGATAAAAAAAAATCTTATTAAAGTGCTTCACTACATGATATTATGAATACAAATTTGTGTCATTTGTATGGGAAATAAAATATAAGGAAGGAAAAAATGTCCCCAGCTGAATTGGATCGATTGAACAATGCAATACGCTATATGGTACGATATGACTCTATTGAAGATAGCAATGACATTCATGCGTATACCGAATTAACAGATTTTCATGCGATGTATATACCTATATCGTGTATGTTTACACAATTTGCAGGGACATAAGGCCCACGCCTTCTCGCACCCACACCTTGTGCACTCAGGTCTTATGATGTTTGTATATCACATTTGGGAAACCTTCATAGAAGTAAACTGTGATTTTATTGACTCAAAGATTGGTATGTATTGACGAAAAAAGAGTCACTCTACATAGAACATGCATTGTCATGTCTTTTCTGATGGATAGGACGGTTTTTATTGTTGTGCTCGTAGCTTCAGAATAGCCTATATGGTTTGTATGAATGTATGGGGAAGACTGGTACGGTATCGAACTGAGAGAGAGAGAGAGAGAGAGAGAGAGAGAGAGAGAGAGGGGGGGGGGGGGAGTGGGTGTGTGAATGTGGTGGAGGGGGGGGGGAGAAAAAGAACAAGCGGAATTGTTTATTATAACCATTTGATCACGTTCATCAATAGCCATTGTTTTGGCTTTATCCCGTTTATTTTGTATTCTCAATGTGAAAACAACCATTGCTTCCTGTACGGGACATGTGTCAGCCATTTCATGTACTTTTATGTTTATGGGGGGGGGGGGGGGGGGGGGGGGTCTGTTCACAAAATGGCTCGCACCATTTTGTTTTGTTTTGTTTTGTGTGGTGTGCATAGTTGCATGTGTGAATACTAGTACATGTATATCTATTCAGCACAGTGTCGACGTGATTGTTTGAATATAAAGGAGAGGTGGTTGGTATGACGTAAGCAAGTATGAGATGAAAGGAGAGAAAAAGGTGGGGTCGACGATATAACCATCACAAGTTTATAATCATGTAGCTTTTCCACAATCAGTACACACTTTATATTCTCATGTTTGCACATTATGCTTACACGATATTTTCAGTAGAAAAAACATTTTTATTTAAATCCTAGTCAATTTCGAAGATCACGCAAAATAATTGGCAAAAACAGATTGAAGGTACAATAACACTTGGTCCTGGTTCATATTGAACAAGACACTAAATATACATGCATGTATCATCGCAATTCTAGAACAAGTAGGAAATGCCTATATACATATCAACAGTATAGGATATCATTTAAGTTGTTTGGTACATATTACGTGATCTGTAAACACCGCAGGACCGCTAACCAAAGTTTATCGTTTCGTTTGATCTTAACTATTAGAGTAACACTGTTTTAGACGATACATTCACCATGTTAGCACTACATTCTGACTTATGGATCCTGCTGAGTATAGTCGTAGAAGTAGAAGTGTTCACGTAGTCCTTCACTGAAACGATGTTGGGAACCATTGGGCACTGCAAAACTTTTGGGCCATGATTAATGGCCCCATATAATCGACCTCCGGGCACTCCTATCCATAACATCTAAATCATTATCACGTAGTCATTCAATACATCATTATGTAAAACAATATTACTTACGAGATTGTTCAGAAGTATAGCCGTCAATTGTATAGATATCCAATGGACTTCAAGGCGTTAGATCCTGGTGAGAGGAATTACCAACAATCATCGATAGTTTTCTGATGCGACTTCCATCGAACTAAGGAAGGAAGATTCGAACGAGCCAAGACTGTCGGTCTCTGTCACTAACATCATAATCAAAGAATCATCTTCAGACGGACGAAGGGAACAGCGGGGTGGAGAGACCGAAACGTGCAAGCAATGGCAAGTGGGGTACAGAAATAGCAATGATGCGAATGTATGCGGTGTTCACCTCCTTCTTCTTCCATCTTCTTACACAGGCGAATGACTACACACAATATACAGACACAAACAGACTGCTCATCCAATATTTGCCCAAGACTATGAAAGAGAGGAAGACTTATGGAAGACGTGTAGTCTACGAAAGAAACCCTTGTTCCTTGCCGCATAGGGTAAACATTCGAATCAGAGTACGAAACGTACTGAGCGCAACTATATACAGTCGAGTGATGGCGTGATCTTTGAGAATCCGTCCCGTCCCGGACCCCGGACGGGTCTAGAAGCTAGACTACATGGAATGAGACATCAAACACAGACTCCACACAGCAGATACTATAGTCTGACATCGCAGACTCAGCACATAAATGGGGTTACGATATCAGACTACGACATATTGCCCGCATTCTATCACACTGTCATTGCTACAAAGAAACATTTCTTTAAGTGTTGTGTAGCAAGGTGAGCAGCTGTAATGAATGGAATATCTTAACCGGAGTACATGTAAAATGTATGAGGCGAAGCTAGCATCTAACGTGTACGTGATATACACGTATGCACTACCAAACTTTACAACCCGTTGTATCGTGAAATGATTGAGTGATGAACGATCGTACGATGTATTATAGCAACATGCTGTGTGAAGTTTAAAGTCCATTTTGAGCAACATTGACCGCTTATATCCCACAGTCAAAGTCACGCTAGAAGTAACAGACATTTTCAAGGATGTTTTGATTAATTATACTGCTTACCCTTCTGCTCTACCCCCACCCAACCCAACCACCACCACCACGTACCACCGCCGCCACCCCTCTCTCTTTCTTATCCATGTTTATCATCTTATTCTCTCTCTCTCTCTCTCTCTCTCTCTCTCTCTCTCTCTCTCTCTCTCTCTCTATATATATATATATATATATACCTGTATAACCGTCACTCTCTTAATGCGTTCTGGATCATTCAGCTACCCATCATAGTAAATATAAATTAAATTTAAATCATACCTTAAACACAAACCACATTCCTTAGCCTAATACTAATGTCAAATTCTAATCATGGAATGTTAAGACTAAACATAAGACTAAACATAATGGTAGTGCACTTTCTAAAAACAAGTATGAACCATTTTGATAGACTACGGAGTCGTGCAACGCTAATCGAAGCATCTAAGTCCCGCACATGAATAGAAATGAATAGAATACAGACAATAGTGACGTAATAGCGTAACGACACGACCCATGGGGTGACTAAGCAACTTTACCCCCCCCCCCCCTCTCTCTCTCTCTCTCTCTCTTTCTGCCGGCCCCCTCCCATATAAATTTCGCTAGCAATATGCAATGAAGCGTTTCATAAAGTGGTGTTACTGCAGGACCATGCAGTAAATTTACCACTCGTAGTAAAATGTAGTCTTACTAACAATTCATATAATGTACACTTATTTTCTTCTGCGAATAATTTGCTTTTGGTGTATTTGTTGTTGCCGAAACTCCTTTGCTAAGTTCAAGAGACAGTAGCAAAAGACTGGTTTACCCCATCTACAGTAAAACAACAACAACAACAAGAGCAACAACAATAGCAAGAACAAGAACAAGAACAAGAACAACAACAACAGTCGCACCCAGACTTCTCCGAGAATGTTCCCGCTTCTACCCACCCTCTCCTTTCAAACACTTTAATTGTTGTTGTTTTCTTCTTCGTGGCGTCTTTATCAAACCTGGGCGGACTTGCCCACAAGTAACTTAATATTAAGTCCCAAAATTAAACGTATCCTCGCGTTTAAACCGAATTCCACTGCAAAACGAGTTTCCAACTGTCAACAAGAAATCTGGTGGATTAAACACAACATTTAATGCAATGCAAGGTCAATGGGACCGTGTATATAATGACGACGTTGGCATTCCGTTCTCTCTTAAAATTCCCCGGAAAAGTACGTACTCGAAAAGGGCCAATCATGGTAATGTCTATCAATTTGTGATGTTGATAAAATGCCAAAATGCCCCCCCCCCAAAAAAAAAAAAAAAAAAAAAAAATGCAAATAAATGCAAAAATGTTACGGTAAAACGAAATGGTAGATTTTATTTTTTAACATAGAAAGAGCAGATATGGGTTTTACGAATTAGTGCAACATGGCAACTAAAATTATGTTCAACTGTTTTAGTTCTCTCTAGGTCTGTCCTTGCGGTTTTGGTCTGAATAATAATTTCTGAGTCTGTGTTACATCGGAGTCATCTGTCGACAACACCGGCATAGAGTACCGAAGTGTGTCGTCATATAAGGAAGTTACTTGTGCCAATTATGCTAAGAAAGTCTTATTCACTAGTTACGTAATCTTGATAGACGAGCAAAATAAGCAGAGTGAATAGACAAGACGTTCTGTGTATTGTCTTGTTTACGCATGGTAGACAAGAACGAAGAGATTCACCTTCACTACACGAGCCTGAAATGTTTTCACTGCGTATGTTCATGTTAAAGACATCATCAACTGATGAAGTTATAATATATTCTGTACTCCATACGAAATATTTTTAAAGAGATGCGAACGACTTCGGTTAATGATTACAAGGACGGATCCAGAATTTGTGCAAAGGAAGGTTATGATTATCTTTTAAAAGTTGGACCAACGTCAGGTTTTGATGATATTGATTGATATTGGGTCAATGACAAAACACCGATGTTGGGCCAATGTTGGGTTGGCGGACATTTTAACGTTGGGGCCAACGTTAGCTTTTGACTCTCGCCCAATAACTAATGAACAACGTTGGCCCGACGTCTCAAAGCTGATGTTGGACTAATTTTAGGTTAATGGAGTGCGCCTGGTAGGTAGCCGCACGGCACTGTGTGATTGTACGTGCTCCTCGTGAATTATAAGTTTCTTTTATTTTGTGGTTATATATCTTTTGACTGTTCTCAATTTTTTTGTGAAATGCTACTGATTTGACTAGACACATTCTGTGAAATAAATTGCTTACAATAATCCATTGGGAATCTGTGGGAGTTTTCTAGTTTGCTGGCTTGAGATAAAAGTATTTGCCTCCATTATACTGTACACATTACAGTATAGCTCTACAGAACTTTGCTTTATACCGATCATCAATAAATGGACATTCAATGGCGAATTAAAGTTTAATGTTGGTGAACAATGAGATGTTCTACTGCCTGGTGTGTGTATGGGGGGGGGGGGGGGGGGGTCACCAAGTTGTTCTTAAAGGGCATATACTGTACTGGGAAGGCAAAAAAGCCTTCAAAATTTAATTGTAAGCAATCTTCTTGTATTGTCTATTTTAGAAGCTTGCTGAAAGTTATTTGCCCTCAAATGATCCATATATGGAGTAATTAATGATTAATGATTAAATCCTCAAAATGTTCGGGCCGAACATTTTGAGTATTTGTGATTTAATCACTCATTACTCCAAATGTAGAGCATTTGAGGGCAAATAACTTTCAGCAAGCTTCTAAAATAGACAATACATGAATTTAAGAACATTGGCAAGAAGATTGCTGACAATTACATTTTGAAGGCTTTTTTTTGCCTTCCCAGTACAGTATATAAGAACGGTGACTGGTTACCCTTTACTTGTGCTAAATGAGATTCTCAATGATTTTGATTCCCATCAGGTAAAGTTTAAATCTGATGTTTAGAAATTAAATAATTTCTTGTTAACAACTGTCCGAATAAAAAGTTTATGATTTGTCAAATTTGATTAGAATTGTTGGAAATTAACAAAGTGTGGTATTTCACTTAGCAAAAGAAAGGGTAACCAGTCGTGTGTAAAGTCGATCTTAGTTTAAGAACAGCTTGGTGAAACAACCCCCTGGGCCTTTCTTTTTGTGATCCTGCTAAAGAATACTTGGTCTAAAGGACACGAATGCACTCTGTCCTGCACCGGTACATATTCATCATCATCACCATCATCATCATCATCATCATCATCATCACCATCATCATCATCATCATCACCATCATCATCATCATCATCATCATCATCATCATCATCATCATCATCATCATCATCATCATCATCATCATCACGTGCCGTCTTCGACTCGAAGGTTGTCTACCATGGCTTTCCACTTAGGGCGGTTTTCTGCAGCTCTGCTTCAACAAAAGAAGTTGCTGAACTCCATTTTCTTGATGTCATCGCTCCATTTGATTCTTTGTATTCCCCTTGCTTTCTTTCCTTCAATTGTGCCTTCCAGAAATGTATTTACAAGCGTCCTTATTATTGATTGATTGATTGAACTTTATTCATTTCCATCAACATAAAAAAACATATTTACATACATAGTAAAATATGATACAAACATGAAAAATACATTTCCTAGATAATGATAAATAAACAAGTAATATTGAATTGGAAGGAAAGAAAGTTCAATGGAGAAATTTTTAAGAAACGTGGAGCCCCAGTTCCCTACTATCCAAACGGCACATCTGTATTTCAATCTTGGTTTGTGGTGAAATGGATCCTAACCTTGGACCAACTCAGGAGGACAGCGACCCATTACACACTCAACACTCAGAGCAGCTTTCTCAACGAGCGCCCCCTTCGACGACTTACGACGCTTCCAATAAAGAAGATTTTACATGACATGTGAGGGGTTGTAGACGTGTACCACGGTAACACACATGTTCACTAATCGTGGTAACCTTCATTGATACGAAGTGATTTGTTTTTCGCTTTTCGGTATGGGAGCTTCCAAATAGATGGTGACACGTGTATGTGGTTTGTAAACAATGTCGAAGGGGCTATGATATTAGCCAAGCACAGTGTTTCAAAGGAGGAATGTGAGAAAGCAGAAATGGAGGTGGTAGGAGTGGTAGTGGTGGTGGCGGCGGCAGGCCGGGGCGGCGGCGGGTGGTGGTGGTGGTGGTGGTGGTGGAGGTGGTGGTGGTGGTGGTGGTGGTGGTGGTGGTGGTGGAGTGGTAGTAGTGGTGATGTGAAGAAGGGGTGATGACAAGAAAGAGATAAGGGAGGGGTGATGACGAGAAAGAGATAAGGGAGGAGAGGCACGTAAGTAAGAAGGAAGGAAAGGGGGAAGAAAGAGCGAGCGAACGAGAGAGAGAGAGAGAGAGAGAGTGAGAGAGAGATAGAGAGAGAGAGAGGGAGAAAGAGAGAGAGAGAGAGAGAGAGAGAGAGAGAGAGAGAGAGGGGGGGGGGGGAGAAAAAAAAAGAGAAAAGGGGAGGGTGATAATGATTATGATAATAATATCATAGTGAAAATGATATAAAGCAACGATGTATCAAAAACGACGTGAATGGCAGCTTTCTGTCAATCATATATCTGAAACAGGTTATGTGTGCTTGGGTTAGAAGGTTGTTCACAAATGCATCTGTTTCATTTCCCCCACCAACGAAACGATTCCAAAGAATTTTTGGAAACCTCCCCCCCCCCTCTTTCCTCCCGCATAACCAGACCAATAGGATACGTCTACATGTCTTTGCTGCCAGTAAATGTGCTTTCACTTTCATCTTTGTTTTGTTTTGATTAAAAAAAGAAATTGATGGCGGAAAAAAAAATCAGTCTGCCACGCCTTTTCCGAACGTCTAGTCCGATGATGATTCCGGCGAAAGTGTCTTGCACCACACTGAACATCTGTCGTGTGTCTGCGACTAGCCTACAATCCAGGAGTTTTGAGTAGTCCGGAAGTCTACTCCAGCAAGAGACTATTTGATAATCAAGACTTGACTGGATTAGATATGTCCAACACCGTGAAAGCTATATGTGACTTTATGACCATTTTCATTTCAGTCCTTCAATTAAATGTTTACCGTCTAGACCAGTCCTACATACTGTGGTTTAGTAGGCTTCTGTATGTTTGCAGTATTTGACTGGGAAATATGAAACAAGTATATACCACACGTGATAAAATCCGTACACATGTCTATATATGAACAACCTGAACACAACGCATTTCCACTACGATTATAACGAATGATTACTACTACTACTACTTCTTCTTCTACTTCTACTACTACTACTACTACTACTACTACTACTACTACTACTACTACTACTACTACTACTACTACTACTACTACAACTACTATATACTACTACTACAACTACTACTACTTCTACTACTACTACTACCACTACTACTACTACTACTACTACTACTACAACTACTACTACTACTACTACTACTACTACTACTACAACTACTATATACTTCTACTACTACAACTACTACTACTTCTACTACTTCTACTACTACTACTACTACTACTACTACTACTACTACTACTACTACCATTTTTACTACAACTCTTACTGCTATCATTACTTGGTGTACCACATTCACCTCCAAGGTCTGATCGATATCTCAGACGTCTCACAATAACCTAGTTATTCAGTTCAAGGTCTACATGAAGAACAATGAAGAAAACTTGTACTATGGAAGGCCAAAACTACACATATTATATATCATTGTAACAAAATGTGAATTAATGCATAATTGTGCCAACTAAAATGGTACGAATTTGAATATTTCGCAATGATTTTACCCATTGTTTCAATTTGTGTTGTTCAACATACATGTCAAATTATTTTTAAGGAGTTATATCCAAGTATATCGTAGGACCATAGCCGTGGGTCCATATTTATGATTTCATGGCACTCTCATCAGATCTCATTTCGCATCCAATCTTTTCAATGAATCAATTAATTACGCCAATGTCAATTATCATTCCAGTATCTTGTTAATACACGTGCTGATTATAAAAAATAGTAAAGTCCTGGGTCATATGTTGCAGATAGGTTTCTCATTAATTGAGAATGGCAAAAATCAGCAGTAAATCCTAAAACCAGCGGTAAATCCTAAAACCTTAACGTTTGTTTTTCATAATAAGTCATAGCTCATCCAGTTAAATTTCTTTGAACTATTGGTTTACATGGCTCTCCATAGTTAAAGCCTGAGCGGAAACACGGTCCTGTCAGTTGCATGATCCTTGCGACTGGACTTGCCGCTGCGTTTCCGCTACGCATCCGGTCGCATGTGTCTGGAGTAGAATTTCGAGAAAATATGGATTATCTCGAGATGTGAGACGTAAACGATAATCATTTCGCGTGAGATCATACTGGACATGCCCATATAAGGCATGAGAAAGTTGTTTACATTTTGTGCTGATATAATTTTATGCAGTGTGATGATGATTTTGCCACCAAGGACACTGTGGGCGTGTGTGTGTGTGTGTGTGTGTGTGTGTGTGTGTGTGTGTGTGTTAACCTCCATTATTTCATGGAATCAGGGCATTGAATATACAGTTTTGTTTATGCATCTTAGTCAATGATTTTTAATTTACCTAATTTCATTTAAAAATGTAATTGATATATTTTTTGTTTATAAATACTAAGTTAACATTTGAAATATTTTTGTGTCGTATATTCAACTGTAAATGTATTTTGCATATTTGGAGGAATAAAAATCACTTAAAAAAAAAAGTGTGTGTGTGTGTGTGTGTGTGTGTGTGTGTGTGTGTGTGTGTGTTTGTGTGTGGAAGGTGTGTTTACTTCAGTGTGTCTGCTTGTTCGTTTATGGGTTTGGGTCGTAACCGTTTGTGCACACGCATGATTATGATTATGTGTTATGTTGCAAATGTGTGAATGTCTGAGTGAGCGTGACGACTGGTTCATTTATGTGATATATAAATAGAAATAAAAATGAGAGAGCATAAATGAGTAAACCATTTGGATGTCAGTCTCTTGGGGAGAAAAAAATACAATTTGGGCATGAAACAATAATAGCAGGAAAGTCAGAATGTGACCAAGCTGCCAGTGTGCCTCCCCAAAATGTCAATCTTCGTAACATTAAGATATTGTTTGATTTTTAGATGTTTCTTAGATGTGTCTGGTTTGATTAAAATCAACTTATTTTGGACAGCAATGCCCCATTATGTATCACGTTATGCAATATGATCATGATAAGAGTTATGTCAAGCAGGAAGAGCGTATTAAAGGGCGCCCCGTGTGTGTGTGTGTATGCGAGAGAGAGAGAGAGCGAGAGAGAGAGAGAGAGAGAGAGAGAGAGAGAGAGAAAGAGAGAGAGAATGTCAAATTAGGAATTATTGCAATTAAAAGACATCGATGATTGTCTCTGTCAAAGACATTGCTTGTGTATTTGATAGGTACCTTGCCCTTTAGGTCTACTCCTATTTGGTCTCATTCCCATTTCGTCTCCAAACACACTCTGACAGATTAGGCTTAGGGTGAGGGGTCGTGGTTGGAATCTAGGCTTAAAGACCACCGCAAACGGACACGCTTTTGTCTCGATTATACAATCGTAAGGGCCTGCAACTGGAAATGTGACGTCACCTTCTTGCACAAATGCAATGACCGGGTCCTGTGATTCAGTCAGTCGCAGAGTCGCACGACAGATCGGATCGTGTCGTCTGCGGGGGCTTTAAGATGTTTCTTTACACACGAAATAAGAGAAGGCTTTATATGGCTTCAAGCCTATTTCATGTGTTTCGTATCATAAGCAATCCAATAGAATCCTGTGTTAAGCTTAGAAGTTTTGATTTCCGATTTGCCTGTGGCGAAACCGCAGCGTTGTGCTCATATGAATAGGATAGCGGTTTACCCAAAGGGAAATCAAAGCGTCGACGGACGACCATCCTGAAAATTGGCAGATCAAACACAGCTTATGTCGATAAAAGAACACGTCTAGAAGGTTAGTCAAGAGAAGATAAGTTGAGATATTACTATGTAGTTTCTGTTACATACTTCTTAATGTGTGACATGTATGAGAGAGCAGGGATGTGTTATGGAAGGATATGAAGCAACTTTCTTTCTTTGAACACACGTGCCAAGCCGCTGAAAAGTTATGGTGTTCTCAACAGGTGCTGTTCAGGTATTTGAACAATTATGAACATGATTGTGTGGCAACGGCTTCTCAGAGAGAACAAAAGAAATTTACAGTCTCATTTCGCTTATCCCGTTCTGTTAATGGCATCGATACTTCCATGAGCACAACAGGTATCAGCAAACACAAATAAACAAGTTTTTCAAGTAAAATATCTCTGCTGCACGCAAACACACACAAACTCCGTTAATGATAATACACAGCTTTATACATCATTTTGAGAGTGGTTGAATCCCCCAAATGCACAAGATGTCGGAAAGTGAAGAAATTGGTCAATTTTGTAAGTAATACAAATAGCTTATATGTCCGATTTTTAATGATTCCTCAACACTTTTCGAAACAAAAGCAGAATATCAGGATCTGTCATTATCTGCCGTTAACTTCCTGTATAGTTTGCAAACGAATTTGTAAAAAACAAAACGTCTACAGACAAATGGGAAATTAAAGAAATTTCTTTTCAAGTTGACATCAGCTAAATGTCGGCTCGGCACATGGAACATCAAAGCATTGTCATGATTATGGAATTCTTTTGACATTCACGAGCACGCTTTAGAACCCATACAGATATTTGAATGTATTATGCTCGAGTTTCTACTCCTTCCTAACACCTCTCTGGGGAGAGTAATACAGCTTGGTTCAGACCAGGGATGTGTTAGGAAGGAGGGACAACTCAACCATAATATATTCAAACATCTGTATGGATACTAAAGCGTGCTAATGAATGTCAAAAGCATTCCACAATCACTGCAATGCTTTGAAGTCCCATGCGCGGCACCGTCATTTTGCTATCGTCAACTTGGAAAGCAGTATCTTTAATTGCCTGTTTTGTTTCTCGAAGCTGTGTTTCTTATCACATTTTTTTGTAATTTTCAAGAAAGTTAAGGGGCAACACCTCTAAAGATCCTGTATTCGTTTTTCTTCTAAATAATTGTTGAATGATGCACAAACGGAGATATAAGATAATATTCTTACTTGCATAATTAACAAATTTCTTCACTTTCCGGAGATTTCCGGAAATGTCGGATTCAATCATTATCAAAATCATATATTAAGCTGCTTATTTTCATTAACAGAGTTTGCGTGAATTTGCGTGCAAATGAGATATTTTACTTTAAAAAACTGTTTATTTTTGTTCGCTGATATCGCTTTTCCTTACAAAAGTATTGATGCAATCCAACAGAAGTGGACAAGCGAAATAAGACTCTACATTTCTTTTGTTCTCTCTGAGAAACCGTTGCTAGGCAATCGTGTTCGTTATTGTTAAAACACGTGAAAAGCACATGCTGAGACCACGCAATTTTTCGGCGGTGCCACGCATGGGCTCAAAGAAAGAATGTTGTTTCATATCCTTCCATAACATATCCCTGTTCAGACATTGTAGCCAGCTCACTGTCAGGGTTGGGGTTGAGTACGTCGAGGAGTGTGTCCGGAGGTGGCCGGAGGGTGGGGCACTTTGGAGGTTACTACACACTGTCTCATGAGCTGACAGTATAAACAATAATCCTAATAATGATATACAGTAGTTAAAACCTGTTTTAACGACCAACTGTATAGAGAGACCACATACATTAAAAGACCACGTTTTGTGCTTCCATTGAAAATGTACCTTATCGAAACCTCCATTAAAGTAACCTGCACTTAATGATCACTTGTTGACAAAGACCACATTAATGTTCTCATTGAGCGGCCTTTATGTACAGGTTTTAATGTACTAAATATGATGTTATAACATATAACAATGTCATAATAATAACAATATCACATTTAAACAATACTTTCGGCTTAGTATATCACCAAAGTAATATTCACAATTTAATCAAAATGTTTAGCCTTTTGTTTGATAGCGCATCCGGCTGAAGTTATATTAAACGAGATTAAAAACAAAACCAGAGAAAGAAATACACACCCTGCTGTAATGACCCACCACGAATGCACAAGCCATATGTAGTTAGGCATGCATGTCGGCAAATGTCCGACGTTCCCTCCGTCAGGAGTCTTTCCAGCACACTTTTTCCATTTGAGTGATGTACATCATGTACATAGAGCTGATTATGCACAACGAGCGTGTAGGCGAGTGCGCACAACGGCATATGCTCTTAGAATACAACGAACCAAGCTCAATGTGAATTGACCCGAGTTGTGCTAATTGAGTGCGTTATAGACACGACATGTCTGAAATTCGATTTATCATTGCTAGCCAATAGCCATATCAGCGGCTGATATCTATACATAGGTATAGGTTCGTGTGGGACACCATCGAGTAATTTGTTTCTGAGTCTCAAAATTTGGAAGCCCGGACATGCTGGAATGAGGATGTGATGTTGTGGTCGATCTTGGAAAAGTATGTTTTGCGTACCAAATTATACATTTATTCGGATTTTTTCTCGAAAACGAGAATATCACCAAAACTCTTCTCTGAAGATGAATTGAGCAAAATCCCTATCCTGTATCATACTTACATAAAGAACTTGCATCATCGATTAACTATAATAGATTCTGAACTCGCAATAACCACGATTGCACTTACGCTAGTATTGCCAATTTTAAGAGTGGTTCAACTTCAATCATTGTCAATTAACTATCTACTCGTATGATTTTATTAAAATTTTCACTCGTCTCTTTCTTCGATTTTATTGTTGTACCCTGTTTTAAAAGAGCCCATTTACAAAAGTCATGAAGCTAGGCAGAAATCAGCAGTGTATCATAACAACAACATGTTTGAAATCTCACAGACGTAGTTCCACGAAACCTTTCAGGAGGAGTGACAAACATGACAAACGTGTGAACGTAGCCACCATGGTCGACATTTATATTCATCGTATTGCACCGCTCAGTGTACTGGCCAGTGGTGCGCCGCTTGCCTCAACATATATTTGAGCATGGTTCCTAAGGTCCCTGCTTTAACCAACGCAATTAAGGTAAGTATCCTGATCATATTCCAGACATGAAAGAGGAGGGGACCCGTTAACCGTATCGCAATAAGGCATCCATATATTTGGAGATTTCAGGATCCGCCATGATACTTGAAATCGTTTATGATGTGATGAAGCACGAATGCAAAGGGCAATACATACCACTCACATGTGGTATGTACCTACTGCAACATGAAATTGCAATCTGAGGGCGTGGGGGTAGGGGGGGGGGGGGTCGCATATCGTAATAAAGCATCCATGCATTTGGATATTTAAGGATCCCCGTATAGATACTTGATGTACTTGGAATCGTTTTAGACCTGATGAAGTACGAATATAGTCATGGAAGGGGACAATAAAAACGTTAACATTTTCACTATCAACTGCAACATGAAATGGCAATCTGGGGTGGGGTGGGAGCCTCAGATCATGATAAGGCCGTAATGCGCGTTATTGCGTATTGCGGTCTCAGGTCTCTATCATGTCTATGCTATATGGAGCTCTAGCTTTGAGACGACCCGACCAAATCCTACTGGAAATCTAGCAATCAATATCATTTCGCTCAATTTCAGTTTCCAGTTGTTATTAATAGGAGGGAAGTTCATCTAAACACTTTCCTTCAACAGTTTGCTTTGACCAGCAAAAGGGCTTATTTTCATATATTTTGTATTGAGTTAAATGCTCAATTAATCTGAGGAGGGCTAAAATGAAAAACAATACCATATTTCTTGGATATTTTGGGTCAAGGATTCCATTTATGACGTTTATTCATGCATACAACCATCGTTTCATTGTAAAATCCAAGATGGCTGCACTAATTTGCATATTCAATTGATGTTACTGTGAATTAATCGCCGGAATCATATGCTTTCATTTCTATTCACTGGAAGGGCTAAAATAAAAAACAATGCTGCTTTTCTAGGCTTTGGGGGGGATCAAAGATTCCATTTATGGCATTCATTTAAGCATACAACCATCACTTCAAATCCAAGATGGCTGCCAGTATGAATTATATTCAAAGGCTTCTACTACTACAAATGTCTGCAAAATGCTGCTTTGGTTGCGCTACTCAGATAACAAAACATCTGGGGCCAAGATGTGAATCATGTGGGTCTACTGGGGCCCATATGTACTATGTACCACCCATATGGGCCCCATGTGGTATGTATATGGGCAATGTGGTCTTATTTCTGGGCCGACTGAGCCATATAAAACCCATATGGGGCCCACATGGGTTGTCCCCACATAGAACCCACTAAGATGCTCATGAATATTCATGCATGCATTAGGCCTATCGAATTTTGTCATATTTTTGTACATTTGAAATTGTACTAAACAATATTTTTGGAAGTAAATTTCTGTAGTACTATATGGAAGTGAGTGTACTGAAGAATGAGACAGGACCGAGGATTACGAGAATGGAGTATTCTGTCACACGTTTAACATTTTATGCTAGGTATAAAAAGACACTTTTGATTGACGCTTTTATTATTGTAATAACCCTGTGAATACTTTTGATTTACGCTTTTATTCTTGTAATGATTCTGTGAATACTTAATAAGATTGTAATTTTTTTGACAAATCTGGATATTTAAAAAAGAGACTAAAGTGTGCCTTCATTTGAGCATTATTGCCAAGACAAGTGGTTTTAAACTATGCGGGTTGAGCAAGGAGCTATGGTCATGATGGTCACAGTGATAACTCTAAATGGGAGTGCCCGACACTGGCCCGCTTGGCATTGTCCGACTGGTAAAGTGATTTTGTTTAAAACTAGTTGCCTTGACAATATGCTCATATGATGAAACGACTTCGATACGCTATTTGTGTGTATCAATGAATTCAGAACACAACAATGGCAAGTGTGCACCACACATCTTAGTGGCAATACCAACTTTTTTGTCAGAAATATTATACATTATTAAAGTAACTGCCATGGCCGGTTCAGGCTGCTAATAATTTGGCAGGTGTGATACACAATGGTCATTGATGTGTTCTGAAGTAATTATCTAATTCACACACATTTTGGGTCTCAGTTTGTTCCAAAATGAAAATATCATGAAATATTCCAAGGATAATTACCAAAATAACAATTGATAAAATTTCACGGAACCTGCTTTAAAACAATGACATCCTTTGACTTAATGATGTGTTAATTTCAGGTAAATTTGAATTGTAATTGATTTTCTATTATTTTCAAAAGTCAACGGGTTTCATAACACCAAGTACATCAGACGGAAATCAGACCATCGAGGTACTAGGCGAGTTGGAGATACAACTCGCGGAAATTCTCTTTCTACCAGCTTCGAAGCCGCCTCGTACGAGCAGCTGCTCTCAACCATATGATGCATACGCGATTGCGTCACGCTCATCTAGCTTTTATAATAGGTCATACACATCCCTATATACATGTATACATTTCAGCGTTCGCTGCTGAACTTTTAATGTTGTCACTAGTGTTTGTTATGTAGCAAATGAGAACAAGCGAACACGAAGTTTCATTCTTTTTTTAGATGAAAATACTAGCTTGGGCGCAGCTGGGCACGTTTTTGATGTTACTTGTCGGAAAGGAAAATTTCTGAAAAGTAATGTTTCATGCATTTTTCTAATGGAAGATGAGACTTTTGTACTGCAACTTGATATCACGTTTAGAGCCTTTTTGCCACATTGTAACAATAATCCTCGATTGAATCGTTGTAGATGCATCGTATGTATTATATGTCACAAATGCGCAAGCAAATGGGGTCAGGATATTTCCCCAAATTCCTCTGCGCATCCGATTTTCTTTATACGTCAAATCTAGGCAAAAATGATCTAGAGAATCATTGAACATATAGATCAGAGAGAAAATCTTTGTAAAGCATTTTTGTGACTAGAAGGAGAGTACAATGAATCTGTATGAATCAAACGGCTGCTGGCAGTCCATGTGCTTAAACATCCTTGATCAGATCACCATATTCTACATTAAAGAATTACTGACAGTTAGAGCCTGCTTTTTGTAAGCATGTTGACGTTTACCAGAACTCCAAAGAAGGGGAAGAAGTAAGTAATGCATTTTCTGTCATTCGAACATCTTCCTTTTCGGTTTAATCTACATCATACTTGCATGTGCATAATGGATTTGGGATGAACCCTTGATGGACATAACAATGTTGCTCCCACCATTATGACCATGCATGCTCCCACCTGCCATGACACATCTCTCACACATCACATGTACAAGCTCACCCCTCTCCCCATGCTCTCCGCACCCCCCCTCCGACGCCCCCCCCCTCTCTCTTCCAAATCAATCCACTTGGCATGCTCGCCAAACATACCTCCTCACACCCAATACACATGGACAATGACCATTGAGTATCGCACCTCTTAATCCACTAACAACTGCCATCACAGTGTCAGTAATAATGCATGGTGCTTCTGGCAGAAAAAAAGATGCGGGTTGTCATGTGTGATGTACAATAGGCATTTCTGTGTTCTGAATAAATCATCTGATACGCACAAATGTTCTGATCCAAATACACCGTTCTCGTAATGTATTCACAACTTCCCCCTAACTGCGTAGTGAGGCATTATTGCATTCCCATGTATCTGGTCATTCAGATTCAGTGGATGGAATGCGCTTTGAATCTATTAGTTGTTGCTACTCGGACAAACCCCGGACAAGCTTTGAGGTTACCATTAGGAACGTTTTGTTTGGAAGGCGTGAATAGAATTTGCATTGCATACGAAAATGGTCTATTTGTGTAAAAGTGAAAATCTCATTAAATATTCCGAGGATTATGACAAGAAAAGTAAACCATGAAATGTCACAACACCTGTTTGTAAAAGAATGACACCCCTTGACTCTATAGGGCCATTCTCATTACAAAACACCGAGAAGTTAAAAATCTCAAAACTTTACAATCGTGTTCACATTACACCAAAAAATCGAGAAGTTACGCGAAGTTAGAAAAATCTCGATTTTTCGGAACGAACTACGCATGCCCAGCACGCTCGATCGACCATTCCCGGGATGCAAATCGTTTCGCGCGAAGTTTGTTGTAAACATACACAAAATTGATTCGCTCGCTCAAGCTAGCTTCAAGCAAAACTTCGTAGGGTTCGAATGCACGTACGCACAATCGCCGTGTACAAAACAGCAATCTGACGTAGTATTTTCCCGAAGGAGCAGTGCAATCCCGTGGTGTAAACATCTTTAACAGTTCAACATCTTCCGTGACTAGGCTAGTCTAACATTTCGATTAGTTGTTAGACTCTTACCAAATAAGGTTAGTCCAAAGTTCATCTGCGACTACGATTAGATCTAACGTTAGGTTAATACCGGCACGTTTATCAATATTCTGTGGCTAGTAGCAGCAGCTGCCCAGTACTGCTAGTGCTACATCAACGTTAAACGCGTCAAGATGAAAACGCAGCGCGACTCTCCACTAGACCAACTTTTTAAGACCTTATTTATCAGGTTCTCTTAGTTGTAGAATATGCAGCGCAGTGCGGTCATCACTGAATTGATCTAATTTAGTGAGTGCAGCTGCCGTCCATACAGTTTTGCTTAGACGTTGATAGATAAATAAACAATACACGGTAGAAACATGCAGTACTAGTGCGACACTCCGCATCCGATATGACAGTAGCCTATCCTGTAATGTACTAGTACTGCAGCGCACATATCAGCTAGCTACTCGATCGCGCGCTACTGGAAGAGCAGACGCCGGAAGTAACGTGAATAAAATCGCGATTTTTCTGTTGTATGCGTTCTCATTGCAAAAAATCGAGAAGTTAGAAAAATCGCGCTCTGACTTGCGAAGTTTCATGCGAAGTTTCGGACGGCTGTTGGCACGGTTGCTAGGTAACTTTCACCCTAACTTGGAGATTTTCCAACTTCGAGATTTCTTAAGTCCAATGAGAATGGCCCTTATGATGTGTCAATGTCCGCTTGATGAGAGTTTAAACTGATTGTAGGCATTACGGAGAAATTCCCTTAGGGAGATATGCTCGTCGCGACGATCTATCACAAAAGATCGTCGGTAATCGGTTGTTGCTACTCAGACAAACCTCGGACAAGCTTTGGGGTTCCCATTGGTAACGTATTGTTTGAATTGCGTGAATAAAACATTTTATTTACGCCGCTGGCATTTATGGCATTTTGATTTCTCATACGTCACTGGAGGCGTGCGTTTTTTCAAATGTTCGTAAAAATGATACTTTAACGGCAAACGAATGTAAAATTCGTTTTTAGTGGACAATTTTACACAGATTAGTTGGAACTTATTTTTCTAATTTAGTAACTCTTTAAGACGCTGTTTGTCACAACGCGCGATACCTGGCGCGGGTAGGGTCAATGGTCATTGCTTCATTCCTTTTGCAAAGTGACTTTTGTCAACTTCTTTTGTTCTATCCCACACTTCGTCCTTATCTCTGATTTTTTCTCTCTCATCCCCTTTATCTTAAATGACTATTAATTACATGTTGTGAGCACATGTGACCGTTGAGGCAAGTCTCTGAAATGTTAGTATGTTGTAGGTGCGCTATGAATTTTGACTCAGTTATGGATGTATGTAAGTGAAATGGTGTTATAAACACAAATATGTGATCATTATTTTGGATCATTTAGCATGTTTGTTATTTTGTCCTTTGATTATCTTCCATCCTCTTCCTTTCTCCTCCTCCTCCTCCTCCTCTTCTTCTTCTTTTTCTTCTTCTTCAATTTCTATTTCCGTTCATCTTTCATCATTTCCCCCTCCTTCCTTCCTCCTCCTCCTCCTCCTCCTTCTTTTCTTCTTCTTCTTCTTCTTCTTCTTCTTCTTCTTCTTCTTCTTCTTCTTCTCCTTTTCTTCTTCCTTCATCTGTCAGACATGTTCTTTACCATGCGCGTGATATTGTGTTTGTAGGATGAGTTTAACTTCATGTCACAAGCGCTAGTTCATTAGCTGTTGCTCTAGTACTAAACAAATCGCACGTTCGATTTGAGAAGAAACAATTCAACGGGGGCATCATTATCAAGATTCACGAGAAGACGCACGCCAACTTGAGACGTGACATGCCAAAAGTATATATCCAAATTGCCGCAAAAAGACGATACAGGATGATCTACAAATTAGTGTCCGTTTCCCCCTGTTTACGAGCAGTGTGTGACATAAATAGTCGGGCAAAATAAACACTTATAGAGGAATGAGTTACGTGATATTCCTGGTCTGTACCACCGATTAGAGAGTGATTAATTAGAAGCGAGGTCTGTTTTGGTACACGTGGACAGAGGACTGACTATGTTCTCAATTTGAGGAGGACGAGATGGAGTTATACGTAGAAAACGATCAAGTTGATTTCTCCTGGGTATAGTTCCGAGCTATTAGGGCTATTAGCGAGCTGCGGAATCAAATGTGGTGCAAGTATTAGCAAGCCTAAGTATTCCTTCGAATCTCCGTTCTATTTGCTTTCCCCGATGCTTGGGAACTTATTTTGTGTAAGAGAGAGAGAGAGAGAGAGAGAGAGAGAGAGAGAAAGAGTTGGGGAGAAAAAGACAGTGATACTAAGTTAATGTTAAATTTTAAAATAAATGTTGTTTTGAGTATTTAAGAATTTGTAAAGACACACACAAATGCAATGGACAACGAATGGTGGTAACAAAAATCAATAAGACACACGAAGGAGAAGGCAATATGAAACACAAGATGAATAATCATAACAATTGTGATATTGATGATAGAGTGATTTATTAGGAAACTAAAGATGAAGAAGAAGAAGGGGAGGAAGAAAATTTAAAAGGGGAACAAGACTAAAAAGGGAACAACAAGAAGAGAAAGGACAATCTAAAGAAATAATAACGATAGTGATATTCACCAGACATTTGTGGGAAATCTTTTTGCATGATTACTAATTTGCCAGTTGCATGGAAATGTGAATAAAGTCAATGGGCCGGCTTTCAAAGTCTGGAAATATAAGGGTTAATCAGTTTACATCAAGAAGGTTGATTAACTCTTTTCGTGCTAAGTGTACATTTACACCATAAACGCATGAAATATCCCATTGGGAATAAGTTCGTCTGGTACAAAAAGGGTTAAGGAACGCTACAATGGATTATTATTGGTTTAGCTAAGCCCTGCGCACTGTGGGAAGAGAGGAAAAGGGGTAGAAATCTGTTAACATTGCTTTGCTGAGTTACGGAACACAAACAAAAAACATCTGGCGCAACATAGAATAAATAAGTTAAAAACTTTAGCTCCCCGGTGTAACTATTTTATTTTCTCTTCACATTCTTTTACACGTGTCATGCGTGTGTACCTAATTTATCAAGCCTCTGAGGCTTTTACGGGTAGACCTTTTTCTTCATTGCCTAGAGATAGATACTCATGTTGTGCCGATTTTCATTAACCGTCACTATTAATTGATATTTTCCTATGTTAATTCATATGTTGATGTAATACATGTTTCAGTGTTGTATATATATTTTAATTGTACATATCTAATGAATGAAATGAATAAATGAATGAATGAAAAAAGTACTTTTCGAAAGAATCGTGCGTGTGAACTAAGAACCTCCCCAGATAAAAAGGAACAGGGGAAGTATCAAACGTGCTCTATCGGAGCTATGTTTTGCAGATTTCGTCTGAAAATCTGGAAGCCACGTTCACTGCTGACAGGAGCAATATCCGACTAGCTGCTTATAACGGGCTGTGGCAAGACGAGGTCCCCGGGAGGTTCGGCTGAAGTTCACCACGCAAACCGGACAATCACCTCCCACGTGAGTGCAACGTGTCGTCGTTACAGTGCACGTGTATCATACATCAACAGCATGCATCGAGGACACCTATCGGGATAGTGAATGCTTACAAACTTGAATTGATCAAGATGTCATCTACGTTTGAAGACAAACTCTTCGTTGGGTTTTTTTTAGCCCTCATACGTCTAATTTGTAAATCTATTGTTTCCCTTTTCATGAATTAAATCGTTAATTAATAACAACATTTTATATCCTATAATCTTAACGTTAGGGATATTATTTTATACAGATGATTAAAAAATAATGATTTATTATATGCACTTTATATCCAATATTGATTTCATTTGTATGGACTACAATTGTCTCTGCTATCGAAGCAGTTAACATCATCTATGTTCATGATGAAGAAGAAGAACATGATGTGATTGAGCGGAAGAGATGACAGAAAGGGACTGATAAATGGATAAGAACGAAGAAGCAAATTAATACAGAACGACTGAAGGAAGGGGATCGGAAGTAGCATATAGCGATTAATGCTCACATAATCTTATGAGAAATCACGTCACCATTAAAGGGAATAAATAATACTGTACACTACTTGGAAGACAAAAAGCCATTTGAGGGCAAATAAGTTTCAGCAAGTTTCTAAAATAGACATGATGTACGACATTGGCAAGAAGATTGCTCACGATCACTTTTTGAAGGCCTTTTGTCTTCCTAGTGCAGTATATTCCCTTTAAGACCAGCGCAGACGTTACGATTTTGCCATGATTTTGCGACTGTATGGTCCTATGACTGAAAATGTGACGTCACCAACGTACATAAATCCTATGACTGGGCCGTGCGATTCAGCCGGTCGCAGAGTCGTACGACTAATTCGGTCGTGTCAGATGCGGAGGCCAATGTTTGGCCACACGCAGAAATCTCATATAGGTCGCGTTGACAAAATGTATCCGTCAACCGTACGCGACCATGACCGATGTCCAATTGGAAGCTGTCATCGTCACGCTCTCGTGGTCATCGGCATCAGCAAAGCACAAGCTGGCCAGAAGGCCTGACGTCACGGGTGACGTACTGATCTAAATCCTACATTGTTTTGAAGTGTGATTGCGGTCTTACGTGATGGTTTTGCCACACGTCGCTCGGCAGTGGTGAAAGACATTAGGAGCCTTCACACAGGACGGAATTAGAGAAATTCAAACATCGATGTTTCAGCTTCGGTCGAAATCTCAGTAATATTGTACGTGTGAACGCAATAATCTCACTTATTGGTGAATCTCGACCAAGGTCAAAATCTCACTTGTGGGATTTTCGGTGAGTAGCCGCGAATTGTGTGTGAACATGCGAAATTTGTGCACCGGTGTTTTTCATCCCACAATGCACCTTGCGACAATCGTCTGCTGATACTGCGCACGTTTTAAAGGCGTTGGTTGATCTTCAGGCACAGATAGCTTTTCGGGTATGCGTAATGCCGACACAAAGATCGCGGCGCTTGCTACTCTTTTTCTTAAAAAATGCGTGATTAGTAAGATTTTCAACCACGGTCAGGTTCCCATTAAGTTTTGTGTGTGTTAACGCACCTGATGTCCTCATCAAAGGCACCAAATTCTCCGTGACCGAGCAGAGGTGAAAAGTTCGTACCAATTATTTTTTTCGTAGATCAAAAAGAAGAGAAGCTATATCTCCGATTTAATATCATGACAAGATGACATGAATTCGTCCTTCAACGACGGGATTATTAAAAAATAAGAAACAGTACTGTGAGCTGATGCGAAGAGTGGATTGGAGCCAATGAAATGGGAGGTTGTGAAGCGGAGAGAGAACTTTCAGTAATGATAGATCGTTTGCGGAACTACACGTAACATGGCTGATGTATTCTCCTAACATTTTTGACATCACGAAGGTAGCCATACCTCGGAAGTAATAAATACATTTTGAAAATTTCTTGAAGACTTTAGGAAATGATGACATGATATGAATCAACATCAATTTTTAAATGTCTGACTTTTCCATTGGATTGTCCAAATTGATGAAGGAGCTAGACGATAATTAAAAAAAGACCTGCAGTAGATTGTATAGTTTCCTCCCTTCCGCCATCACAACCTTCATCCCTAGCAACATAATCATCATCCTTCTCCTTATCTTCCTCTTCATTTTCATCATTCTTTCTGCCATATCAATAATATCATTTCATCACCACTGCTACCATCATCATCATCATCATCATCATCATCATCCTTCTCCTTATCTTCCTCATCATGTTCATCATTCTTTCTGCCATATCAATAACTTCATTTCATCACCACTGCTACCATCATCATCATCATCCTTCTCCTTATCTTCCTCATCATGTTCATCATTCTTTCTGCCATATCAATAACTTCATTTCATCACCACTGCTACCATCATCATCATCTTTCTCCTTATCTTCCTCATCATGTTCATCATTCTTTCTGCCATATCAATAACTTCATTTCATCACCAATGCTACCATCATCATCATCCTTCTCCTTATCTTCCTCTTCATGTTCGTCATTCTTTCTGCCATATCAATAACTTCATTTCATCACCACTGCTACCATCATCATCATCATCATCATCATCCTCCTCCTCCTTATCTTCCTCATCATGTTCATTATTCTTTCTGCCATATCAATAATATCATTTCATCACCGCTGCTACCATCATCATCATCCTTCTCCTTATCTTCCTCTTCATGTTCATCATTCTTTCTGCCATATCAATAATATCATTTCATCTCCACTGCTACCATCATCATCATCATCATCATCATCATCCTTCTTCTTATCTTCCTCTTCATGTTCATCATTCTTTCTGCCATATCAATAATTTCATTTCATCACCACTGCTACCATCATCATCCCCACCACCAACATCATTTGCATCATCTCCACCACTACCATCACCATTATCTCTACCACTTATATTACCATCATTACGACCTCTATCAAGATATTCATGATGTTTAATATTACTACCGCCGTATCATCATCATTAACATGATTAATGTATCATCATTCTCACCATCATAACCATCGCCACCATCACCATCATGTTCATCAATACTAATGATGATGATGATAATCTTCCTCATCGCACACACTTTTATATCATGATCATTATCATCATCATTATCATCACTATTATGATCCTCATGACCATCACCATTTTCATCTCCATCATTGTCATCATCATTATCATCATCACCATCACCAATATCATCATCCGTTATCAATATCGAATTGTTGTCATGGTGACTACATACAAACATACGCACCCTAACCATCGCCACCATCACCATCATGCCCATCATCAATTATGATGATGATGATAATCTTCCTCATCACAATATCATGATCCTTATTATTATGATTGTCATCATCATCATCATCATCACCCCCATTATCATCATCATCATCATTATCATCATCAAAATCAGTATCATCATCACCATCATCAATATCATCATCCGTTATCAATATCGAATTGCTGTCATGGTGACTATATACAAAGAATCGTTGCGAATGTTCAACATCTAGAACTCAATAAACATCTGCCGTTTGCCACAAAATATCTTCTAAAACAATAATGTTGCCGAGAAAGAAATGTCAGCAGACATGACCGAGGACAAACTGTCTGTACTCATCACCCAACAGATGGTAAGGCCTATTTTCCTTTCATATTTTTCTCATCTGCTCATGCCCGCACGTAATCAAAGTCGTGACGTCACTCCTTTCCAGTTCCGAGTTAAAATAAACAGTTTTTATTTTTTTAAAGGATGTCAAAAGCGTTGATGGCTTATACGTCAACTTGCTCGCTTCTAAAATTACACTTCCTTAATTATCGATTATAGGCCAGTAGGGAAGAGTTCAATCACGAGAAAACAAGAAGTATACAAACCTACGAACAAAACAGGAAGTAGACACGAATACTGTTCAACTATCATTGTAAACAAGCAGGATTCCATGTGTGTATTTTATGAGATTCTTTAGTGGAAAGGTGTTTGTGATGATGAACATGTTGGTGCTGTTAAAACACTGCGTTGATGTAACGTCATGAATTGTTTTTGAATATTACAAACATATCGTAACGAAACGTGATGTTGCACCATGACTTTGTCACATTTTTACCTGGAGCATAACAGTTGGGTTCAGGATAACGCATTTTATATCAACAGTATAAGTATTTTGACAACAAAAAATATATTTTTTTTTATACAATATGGATTTAACCCCTTTTGTAATCACGGTAATGAAGTATATACTTTTTAACGTACATGGACAGACTGCACCCTTCAATCCTATGCGGTTAATGACCTTTATTTGTTTGTGAAAGTATATATAGTGCGGTGAGTAGAAATGAAACACCATACGACGAATGTCAAAGTGTTATTGTTATGTGAGGGGCCAAGATCGACCATAATCCTGACATTTCCCGCTAACCGTGAAGTAGCTGATCATAAACACCGTCTGTGGGGGAAGTACTATTAGTTTACAATGAAAGGAGTAATTTCCCTGTCGGAAGTTCGCGCCAAACATGTGTGGGTTTGGACAGCACGTGTGTGATCTGATCTGCAGGCTACGAAGTGACACATTTATATGACCATCACTGGTGTGTATGTGGGGTGGGGTGAGTAGTCTGTTTGTCTGTTTGTGTGTGTGTGTGTGTGTCTGTCTTTATGTTTATCTGTTTGTGTGTGTGTGTGTGTCTGTCTTTATGTTTATCTGTGTTTATGTCTGTCTGCGAATGTAGACGATGGTAGAGGAATGGGGGAGGTATGTGAGGCAGGGTAGCCTAGGTACGAGGCTGTGAGGTGTATGGACACAACCCAGCTTGTTAACAACTATGTCTGGTAACACAGACTATGCCCTAATTACGCCCTAATTACGTCATGGCTCCTCTGGCTTCTTCGAGTTTAGTGCGTAGTCTGTGTTACCAGACATGCTTGTTAATAGACTGTTTTGTGTCCATACACCTCAAAGCGTAGTACCTAGTTGAGTGGTAGGGGAGGTCACGAGCAATTTGTCTTTATCATGTGCAAACTTTTTGTTCATCAAATCAAGCTTCTGTCACTTACAGGTACACGTTCAAACAACAACAACAAAAAAAACACGTGAAAACAAACCATTATTTTGTCATACTGTCACGCGCCAATTTATTATATTTAAGGTTATTCATCACGCAAGAATAAAGACTCACCCACAATAACATAGGTTTATGCACATGAAGGCACACACATACGCACGCGCAAAGTCTCTCCATGTATGTTTTCTGTCTGTCTCTGCTGTCAAACTCATACCTGACATGCAAAGGAGTGTTTTCTTAAGTGTGTCCAAACTGTACAGTAACCAAGGATTAAGGATAATCAAACGTATAGTAGTGGCGAACTCATCTGATGAGGGGACAAGGAAGACCCTCCCTCTACTCTCGAAATAAACATGGGGCCTTACATATCAATTATTCTCTTGTTATCACGGGGGGACTTCGTTCCCTCCCTCAGTGCTTGTATTAATATTTCAAGGGTTTTTTCTTTCGTTCTTTTTTTTTCTTTCTTTTTTTTCTACAAGCACCAAATTTTGAACATATGTTTAAAATAATATTTGGAACGATATGAGATATCATTTTGGGGCATCTAAAATGATTTCAAGGTCGTCATTCTTCAGTATAGACGCCATTAAACTTGTTTATAACCATACATAAGAAAGGTAAAAGTGAAAAATCAATCGCTAGTGCTCAAAATATGAAAGAACAGTGATGCAAATACTATTTCCATATAAAATAAATGCATGTATAATGGGAAATATAAACAAAATAAATATAGTCAATCAGTTTTCAAAATGGCCACCAAAATTTGAATAAACAAAACACAAATTGTCACATCACTAAATGATGTATGATAGTTTTGATTCTGAAAAGGCTAGAAATTCGTAAACAAAATCAGTGCCAACGGGAAGATATGCGCTACTTACTTAACTTTGAAACATGATGTATGTTGAATTATGTGATACAAATAAATGCTGTTATTTCTTTGATAGATTCATGGTGATATACTTTTCATACAATGCAAAGTCATGTTCCTCTTCAGGAGCTGCCCAGTCCTTCCTCTGTATAAACGGTTGGTCCATCGCCTTACCATATACTATACTACGTGGTTGGGTCCATGGTATGGCGATGGACCAAGAGTTCTGACAGACATTCCCAGCCATTATATGGACATAGTCACCAGTCCTGAGGCCTCTAAAACTAATTTCATGTGGGTGTTCCAAAGGCTGCAAGACAGCAAGATGCAAGTGCAAAAAGGCAGAGCTTGCATATGCAGCCCTGTGTTCGTGTGAAGGAGAATGTTCATCATAAATGCTAAAAATATTTATATATATTTTTTTTCCAATGGAAATTCCTCACAAACAATATATAAGATTAAAATTAATGCTTTGAGAGCCACGGACAATCATATCATGGGTGATTTTCAGACATCAATTAAATGTTTTTTACGGGTCGGTTACAACTTATATCATCTCATAATGTAGTTAAGACTTCGACTAAAATGTACATTTGATATCTTAGATAGTTTTGAAAGTCAATATGGCATTTTCTCAAAATGCTAACCTTTTTATTGCATTCGCGTAATCTAGATATCCAGAGCTTTTCACCATTGTACAGGGTTAAATGCGTAACTTCATTCATTTTTCCTTTTCCTAGTAAGAAGTCAAACACACAAATAAAATTAAAAACAATACTTAGTGTTTCACTTGTATGGAAACCTCTTTTTTTTAATTAAAAACATAAATGACAAGAAAGGGGATTGAAATCTGTAGACTGGGGCGGCCAATCCATGATTGCCAGGACTTGTGTCTCTTCCTTGTTCTTCAAGTAGCCTTTGCATATTCTTTGAATAGTCTTGACGTGTGCTTTGGGTCATTGTCCTACTGGAAAACGAACCCTCCTCCGATCAGGCGTTTCCCTGAAGGGAATTAGGCCTTCCGCTGTAGGACTGAATGATAGCCTTGCTGGTTGAGGATACCCTCTACTCTGTGCAAATAAGAAAGATTGGATGATATCAGAGATCATGGCCATGTTGCAGATCAGTTTTCTTGGTAGCTACCATTGATGGTAAGGTAGAATAATTTAAAAGATATATGCAACATGCTCCAGGAAAGTGTAGAAAATCAATGGACAAAAAATCGGGCAGAAAAGTAATAAGAAGAGGAATATGGAATAATGAAAAACGGAACAACAAAGATGATAAGGCTCTGGTTGATTGTTGTCATCAGAGATAGAAGGAAAACAACAATCAAAGTCAATATCTGAACAACAAAAAAGAAATAAAAAGTTAAGCGATGGTTTGCCAGGAGTTCAGGTGTCGTGACTTCGGGTTTCCGCAATTAAGCTCATCACCCTTACCGACTACCATTAGTTCCCTTCTGGTATGGCGACCGGCCCATTCGCGTATCCTTTCCTACCTCCTAAAAACTGTAGCCTATAAAAACTATAGACTCTAACTCTTTAGGGGAGGAACAAGGGTGATCCCAATGCCTTTGCCGGGCCATCCGACAATCCTTGAACCTTGGTTTTGCAACCTTGGAGTTAGCGGGTTTCGAACCCGTGCTCGCTAGCACGAGTGTGAGGTAGTCCCGGCGCTTACCCTACCACTAGGCTATAAGACGTCGGTGGTTTTGCTTGGTGATTTTAGCGTATAGACTATTAGTTTCAAATCAACGAGAAAAAAACCAAAAGAGCATCTATGTCAGGAATCGAACTCACGACCTTCAGGTTATCAGTCTGACGCTCTACCAACTGAGCCAACAGACCGATTGGTGATGTTGGTACCTTTTCAAAGAGTATTAAACATATATACATGTACTTGCAGATTGTCAACAAGTTTCTATCTATTACTGAGAAAATTAATATAAATATAAATATAAATGTGCAATTTATAAAAAAAAATCACATGGGGGAGGGGGGATTTGTTGCCCAAATGTATCTTGAAAGTGACCCGAGAGCCCTCTAAATCTAATACAATCTTGTAGTAACATGAACTATAATATGACATCTTATATGCTGTGAGATAATTGGCCATTGAAATGTTACTTTTCCATGGCGCTCGCTTTTCTCTCCGTCTCTCTCTCTCTCCCAACCTCCTCTCTCTTCACCTCTCTCTCTCTCCCTCCTTCTCTCTTTCTCTCTCTCTACCCCCTACCTCTCTTTCTCTAAAGCCATCTCGTTGTTCTGTTCTCTTCCGATGCAAGTATTCTTTCATATAGAATACCGAAGTGGTGTCGTCATATGAACATGCTGTCAAGACACAAATTGGCTCTAAACAAACTCACTCCACTGAGAGGTTTACCTGTCCGATATTGTATATCGGGCTAGTGTCCGGCATTCTCAATTACATTCCCGGTTGTAATCACCGCTGCTTGTTCTGCCCGTATTGTTTAGAGCCATTTGTCTTGACAATAATGCTCAAATGGCATCACACTTCGGTACTCTATATTCAGATAAGCAGACGTAGACGGTTGCTTATTTTCCCCACAAATATATTTTTGATTCTTGAATGCATCAACATTTTCAAATTCATGACATACATCAATACGGTCATGATGAGACTGATCCATGTATAATCATGTAAATGCTCATTATTTTGATGAAGGAAACACTAAAATATCTATATCGTGGATGCAGAGAATTGTCCTAGTAAAAAATCAATTCAAACAGTGATGCAACAATTTGGCAATTGTCGACAAAAACTCTCCTGAATATAAAAAATATCATGTTGTTTTCTTACATATTATATGCTGGCTGAGCCTCCCCCCTCCCCACCAAAATACAACTACAAATCAGAGTAAGAAAGTAAAATAATTTATTACAATATGAAATTGAAAATGAGAATGAGGGATATTAGGTGGGATATGTGACAAACATACCTTTTATTTCAAGAACTAAAAATTAAAAATACACACCTGTTCTTTTATAATGCTGTCTTTATTAAACGCTTAGAAATATAACTTATTACGTTCTTATTTATTCCATCCATTAAAAAATAAGTACATTTATACTAGGATCCCTTATGCCATGGTCATAACCGGCCGTCCAGGTTTTTCTACGTGTAGTTGGCAGCTTGCTTGCCAACTTCTACGATCTTTCCCTGCGTCGTCCTTGCGTCCGACGCAAGGAGTTTCAGCGAAACCCGACGCAGATCACAAGCAGAGAAAATCATATATGTAAAGGAACATCTCGAGGGAAATCAAGAAAAACCGAGCTATACACTCTACAATGCAAAGAAGCTAGGCCATTTGAATCACCAATTAGATACTTTACACACGCCAACACTGATTCTGATAACATGAATATATAGATATACAATGTACATGATGGATAGCTTATATCGTTGAAGATTCACATGCAATATAATGTCATTTGAGAGAGAAATAGTTTGTTCAAACATTGCTTTCCTCAATTAAATACAACCACAATTATTGTGCTTCTTATAGAGAATGAATTCCATGTCGTGTTCTTGCATCAATACTGTGCACTTCACATGCTATTACTTGCAACACAGGCGTGTGTGTGACGGGGATATGTGTCGAACAATGATCCATGCCGCCGGTCTCTTACACTAATACATCATGGGACGACTTTCCCTTATATGTGCAGTATTGAGAATTCAACGTGCTTCACATAATCTTTTAATCCTGATACTCACGGGGTGCATTATTCCCCTACCCCCCGTCAATTTTTTGTCAGTACTTCCGAACACCTCAATATTTCGAAACGAACATGATTTCTTTCTGATCCTTTCCGCACATTTTGATACCAAATTTATGACGATCGGACCTACTGTGCCGATATCAGATTACGTTTACCAAACACATGTCACTGAAATTTCGCAATTTTTCTATATGACTGAGCACAACCATATGGACAAAATCATGCAGGAGATTTCCCATTTTATGTAAATACTTTTCTAATAGGTAGTGTAAATATTTACAACACACACACACACATACACACACATTCACACACACACTTACACCCAAATCGCAAAAAGCGCTTGACGAAAAACAATGAAATACGTGAGAAATAATTACCACAACCTATCGTTCTTCGGGAATTGATGAGGGATTTTTGAAAAACATTTGTATCAGAAATTGATATTCCTGAGGCTTTATCTAGTGATTTCTTCCATAAATAAGCATACATTATTGAATTTAAAAAATAAAGGCACTTTCGTAAATTTAGCTATACAACTTGTAGAGTACATAATTCTTGACCTTTATAAAAAAAAAATTGAGGGAATCGGGTGGCCCATGGCCATAATGCCCTCCCCCCACCCCACCCTAACATGCTTTGAAATACCCCGGTAGTATTTGGGTTAAGAGAGGTGGTGTCATTCTTTGTTCAAAAGTATTTATGCATGCAATCCATTTTTCGTGAAATAATTCAACGATCATGATTTGCCTTGTGGTCTGTCCAAGCTATCTTGATAGTTAATATGACTGCTTAATATACTATATCTCTCTCTCTCTGGGTGCTTTGTCGTGTCGGGCGATCATGGAGTGCCACACAGTTCTCTGTACTGAGCTATTTGTATCAATTGCATATCATGGTAAACCAGTAAGTCAGGATGCTTATCAACTTAATAATCCTTCTCCCCATGCCCCATACCCCTGGTTCTTTTTCATCAATCCAAACTCTTTCAAGTAAACTTTACACAGTATACGACGTACAAAATCTCAACCTTCAGATTCTTGGCTCACATATCAGTTTCATAATATACATACATGATAATGAAACATTCTTCTTTATGTGACGTAACACATACAGCTATGACTTGAGTCATATGTCACAAGTTAGGAAAATACTCGTTCTAGGCATATCTTAATATGATCCGCTATTACGGTAAACATGTCTATACTGACTGTCCAATGGGTGGATACAAAATACCTTTTGTTACCCTGCATCAGTAAACTAATGCTCAATACCCCAAAGGAGATGCAGTCCGCTGGTTCAATAATGATGAGCGAGTTTCGGCATGTAAACAATTAAGATTGGCGGTTATTTTTGATTAGTCAATCCTAAAGCACGCAGCTTAATCAAGAGAGAGATGTGTCGCTGATATTTATATAGGACATGTGTGAGTTACCCCGGTGTTCCTCTGTGGGAAAGTCCACCCTTCAATGACCTCTCCTTAAGGAGAGATGTAGCGTTGATTAGTTGAGCTACCTCTGCGCCTTCTCTTCAAATCGTTCCAAAGCCCATCCGTTAATTCATCGTGACCTTTATGTTAGGCAAGATTTAGAGTTGATTTGTTGCGCTAGCTCGGCGGGATCTCTCTATCCCTTACCATTTTGTCAAGTTTCGCAAAAGTCCATCCTATAATGGCATCTCTGGTAGGAGAGATTTCTTGTTTATTTGTCAAGCTGGCTGCGCAGATTAATTATCTCCCTCACCCATCCTTCGTTAAGTCGTGGCAAAGTCCATCCTACAGTCTATAGTGACCACTCCTTTAGGAAGATTTAGCCTAGTGTTCATTTATTGAGCTCCGCGAGTTCTCGACAATCTCCCTCACTCATTCTACTTTAATTCGGCCTGCTTTGGCGCTTCCTGCAGTAGCATCCCCGCCGACGACGGAATTCGTATGGAATTCTCGCTTTCTTTCATACATTAATGAAACATTATGAATTATGATTCCCCAGGATGTAAATTACTGCTGAGTTTCTCTAACTGGAACGTGCGGCAGCGCTGCAGTGTCAGCTTGCCCATGAAGCCGTAGATGCTCTCCTCCTTCTCGTCACTGTGCTTCGCAAAGCGGGGAGCTCTGCAACACTTGACGTCAAGGTCGCTCTCCACATGCTTGCGCCACTGCTCGACCAACTCGTCGTTTTCCTTGGCCGTGGCGATCGGGTCATCGCGAGAGAAGAGGTTCAGGGCGGGCGCCTTGACCGGGCGGCCAGTAAAGATCTCATTCACCTGAAGGACAATGCAGAACAATAGGACCGTTAATAAACTTTGCTTTGTTTCTTTGGAAATTCTTATGGAATTCTCGCTTTCCTTCATACATTAATGAACCATTATGAATTATGATTCCCCAAGATGTAAATTACTGCTGAGTTTATGCCTTGTAAAGTGTTAGAAATATGTGGCTTGTTTGAGACTGAGTCTCCGCGAGACTAGACGGGTCTCCGAGAAGTCATCGTGAATTCGAATGCGTTTGATTTTTTTTTCAAGTCTGCTGTAAGTCTCTGTAAATGATCTATGCTGTCCTTGCGACATCTCCACCAATGAGACGGACATTTAACTCTTACTTTACCATTCCCTGAAAACCACATTGGCTTAACTACACATCTTCACGCCAATGCTCATTGGAGAGTTCAACCTTCAAGCTCACCTTGATGATGCTATCCATGGTGTACTTGTTGGTCAGCCAATAGTAGGTCTCTGCAACCCTCTTGATGACAAACTGCGTAAAGGAGTTGTTGGCGGCCTGCGAGTAGATACCCTCGTAGCTATCCCTTGAGAGAATACAACTGTACAGGATCTGATCAACGATGCGGTAACGCACCGATGCATAGGCCTAACGGCTACTCCGCTCCGCAGACGCGCCCTTTTTCTCCCTCTGATGCATCCATCAGGTCGAGCATCTCGGCGTACACGTGGCTGCTGACGGAGAAGGCATGGACCAGGAGAGGGCGTGTGTCGCCGTCCGTGACATAATCCAGGATCTCCCGCGCGATCTCCTTGGCGTTGGCGGGCCAGGCGATGTCGATGGGTCGCGTCTTGACCAGCAGTACATCGAATCTAGAACTAAAAAAAATACAACATTGAAACATGTATTATATCAACATATGACTTAACATAGGAAAATGTAAATAGTGACTGATCGGCAATAGCGACGATTAATAAAAAGCGGCACAACATGAGTATTGCAGAGATGTAAGTATAAACAATGATTGATTGATTGATTGATTGATAAGAAATTAACGACAAAACTAACACTTGAGTGTCATATAGTGTCGAACAGTTCATCTAAAAAGATGATAAAATTCAAATTTCCCCAATGTGATTTACAGAATTTGAACAGGATTATAAATCAGAAATAAATCAATATGTTAGCTACTCCCTCGGGATAACTTCTCTACTCTTTATGAAAAGAGAAGCAGGTGATAATGGTGTGACTCTCCTTTACATGGGACCGACGGTTTAAAGTTTCCTCCGAAAGACTAGGCAATTGGACTAAAATACCTTGCCCAAGGGTATACCTGTTGTGATTGGGATACGATCAGTTTTCCACTTAAAATCTAGTGTAAAGATTGATCTTCTTTAGAAAGTTTATAACACATGATCGCGAAATATCTCTAAATAATGTCTTGAGGTCAGGACAATAAAAAAATTAATACGAATATTTGCAAGTTCAACACATTCAAGGAGAATGTGTTTAATTGTTTGTGTATAATTACATAATATGCATTGAGGTGGATTTTCTACTGCAAATAAGTATGCATGAGTCAAATGAGAATGCCCAATACGAGCACGGGTCAAGTATAAACAATGCAGAAAAAGGTTTACCCGTAAATGCCTCAGTGGCTTGATAAATTGGGTACATGCAGATAAATAAAATAATTACACCGGGGAGCTAAAGCTGTTAACTTATTTCATTCTACGTTGCGCCAGATAAAGAGTATTTAGAGAGGAATGCTGTTTGTCACATTGTGGGGTTCTTCATAAATAAAATAAAGAATAAAGAATGGAACTAATGTTTATGTAGTTTCAAATTGAAACTTTAGGTATAAGGAATGCATGAAATAATCAGATTATAATGAAACGCAATAACATACACATAGCAATTGAATTGAACAGTGAAATGTTTCCTCAATACAATAATCTTATAGGAATGAGGGTGGATAAACTATCAAATATTTTCCGAATGACTGTCTACTAGTCATATATATATCAAAAGTAATGAATGAAATTACGGGTTTACATCAAACTATCTTTGGTACAGATATCAAAACCTGTATATGGCCGGTTGATAATGTTCAGCGCAGTGTGCAGCGTCAATACAACCGGGTTGCCTTGACGACGCGATCGCGATAACGTTGATTTTTGAAGCGCGAGTTCATCAGAACACCCGCTGTCGCGGTTACACGGTAGGACGTCGATGCCTGAGCTGAGGTGGTTGTAGTTGCGATCCTCGATGCTCGGCGACGTCGATGAGGGAGACCAGGAAACCGAACAGTCACCGCCCGGTCTGGGTGCAAGGGCACGTGATGGCTGAACCCTTGATTACGGCTGAAATATAGTTACACCGCATCATAAATATATATTCAACCGAAGTATAACTTGTACGCTTCAACTTTATATCTCGTAAAGCACACGACATCTTAAAATGACAATAATCACACCATTTGGTTTACCAAATAGACTTCGCAAAAACAACAACAAAAAAAAACACAGTAACCGGATATCTCCTCGATATCTTCAATTAGCATAATAGCCATTTACTAGCATAATAATGTCCAGTGCTAGAATGATTCATACCTCTGCTATGTACAATACTTCCATTTAACCAGCAATCATTACTTATGACCGCTTGTTACGAAAATGCGTAAGTTGCATAAACCATTGATTATCAAAACATATAGCCACGCTAGAGAAGTTCGCATTTTCACCCCAATATAAATATATGCCGCACATACACGGTGGTACCAATCAATGAGAAATACCCATCAATATAGGCTTCCTCAAAGTTCGACATGGCTGACATAAAATTGCCGACTTTTGTTACTTGCCAAAAGAGGGCGTTTATGACATTTGACTACTAATTAAACACATTTCAGTTTTTGCTGAAATATACATACGTTCAGTTTCCGAACTAGAAGAAATCATTCAAATTGAAATGGTAATTTTCGTGTCAGAAATTGTTCACTTTAGTTGAAAGCACTGATTTTTAGAAAGCCAAACTTCAATCTAAAAGACTTGCCTATACAGAAATTAAACAGTTGTAGAAACCCCCCGCAAACTGTCATGTTTCAGACTTACAGTTATTTTGAAGAATTGAAGACCCTGTTAGGTCCACACGACGGCCATCTGCACCTCCCGCTCATGACAGCAGAAACAGTGGCAGCTAGAGTTGGGGCGGATACACTCACTCTCATGCAGCAAGTCCCCAGACTTCCCCGACTCTTTCCCGCACACAGGACTCCTCCCCGTGGGTGACAAAACAGGTCAATCACGACAAAATAGCTTCTCACACCACTCCCTCAAACTCATGTACTCTCGGACCCTCGTTCCATCACACCAAAACAAAATCTACCAATCATGTTCTCCCATAGTGTGCTCAAGTCACTTACTATTACATAATACCCTTAGGGCAAAATCAGGCAAACCGAAAAAAAAACGCGGGTAACAATAAATTAGGCACGGCTCCTAGCTGCGAAAAGGATAGACAAAAGAATTAAGAATGCGATGCATCCAGTGCGCCACAGAGCCTAGGTTACCTGTATTATAAAAGATATGGTATAAGGGCTTTTAGAAGATGAGTCGAATTAACTCGGCCATGTGGTGTTTAAAGCCATTACAAAAGAAACGCATTACAGAGCAACGTGGCTTCCATTGCCAGTCATTTAACCTTTATAATTTGGCTTACATTTTTGACACTGTTTACAAGTTGATTTTAAAAGAATTACGAAACTAAGCATTCTGAATGTGGGCTGGTAATGGATTTTTAGGTCACTGGACCTAAACAACGGGCTGATTTGGAAAGAGTATTTTGTATTTAACTTTCCACATGTGGAATTTAAAGGTGATATTCATAGGAAATAAAATCAAATAAATATAGTTTATTTTATAATTGAATGACTTATTAAAGCAATTTATGCAGCTAACATGACATGAAAGTGTTCAGTTATGTGTTTAATGAAAGTCAAATTTCACTAAATTGACTCTCTTCCTGAAATACGAAATCGCCTAAGGGAAAGTGGCGTTGTGTGAACGTCACAGCCGGGATATGCTTCACAATGACCATTGTGTATCACACCTGTTAATCCACTAGCAACTGCCATCACAGTTTTATTAACAATGCCTGATGCTTCTGGCGGAAAAGAAGCTGCGGATTGGCATGTGTGATACACAATAACGCCTCCCGTTTCTTACGTCAGACCTAAAGGCCGTTTCGGATGACAGTCGGTCAAATTTGTCCCCGAGAATACGGTGATTGTTTTCACCCTAATTTCGCTTTTTGGAAAGTGATATATTGTTTGAATGTCATTGGAGCTCATTGTATGGCTTATAAGCTTTCTGTAGTTGAATATCTTCATATTTTTGGATTTTCTATGAATATCACCTTTAACAGGTTGAAGGGTATCGTGTGCATGAGATATTAGGTTTGAAATGTATCTACGCATTAAACAGGCAATTTGCAACGTTCGAACAGGGGCAACGAAGATTCAAGGTAATGAGAACTGGCACATAATTTAGCCTCGAAATCGGGTTAAGAAAAGTTAAACTCGACTTCAGAATACCCACCCTTATGTTTCAGGTCATTATTTCGACTTTTCATCGCCACATAGCGAAAATCGTCGACGTAATCATTCAAAAAAAAAACCACATCTGTTTTTAAATTAATAAAAATATATTTTGAAGTTCCGTTGCTAAACCATGTAAACATGATAAACGGTCTCATCTGCAGCTCTTAGACAAGGACATTATCATGATCACGAAGAGGAAGAAACAGAGACCAAGGCAGCTTTTAAAACAAGCTAATAAGTGTCATCCAAGTCTGCCTTTTTCGGATTTTTCTTTTTTTTTTCTTGGGGGTGGGGGGGGGGGGGGGGGTAGGTGGTATCGCATCATTTTTTTTTTACCAAATTAATGATCATCAAATCAACATGTATCTTGAAGTATCTAATCTCTCACGCACACCCCCTCTCTCTCAATTTATGTTTTTCTCTCTCTCTTCTTCTCACTCTCTTTCTCTGTCTCTCTCTCTCTGTCTTTCTCTCTCTCTCTCTCTCTCTCTGTCTCTCTCTCTGCCTCTCTCTCTGTCTCTCCCTGTCTCTCTCTCTTAGTTCATTGTCTCCGTCTCCATCTAAATCGCTTCTCCGCCGTACTGTATCACTCTTCTCTTCATCAATCTCCCCATCTTTCGATCCGTGTGTTTTTCTGTCTAATGTCTGTCTCCCCCTCTCTCTTTCTCTCTCTGTCTCTCTCTCTCCCTATGTCTCTCGCTCTCTCTCTCCCTTTCTATCTCTCCCCCCCCCCCCCCCTCTCTCTCTCTCTCTCTCCTCTTTCTCTCTTCGGCTTCCACCTTCTATGTATGATCCCACACATCTCTCGATCGTCCTTCTTTACAATGATTATCGACATGCATCAATTGCTTCCTCTCTCTCCCTCTCTCTCTCTCTCTCTCTCTCTCTCTCTCTCTCTCTCTCTCTCTCTCTCTCTTTCTCTCTCTCGTCTTCCAAGCATCCACTTTCCAACACGTCTTGCCGCTCATTCTAAACGATCCCACCTGTGCCTTCTAGACATTCAAACAATGATTGAATTACTCAAGGAACTGAAACAGACTGATGGGAAAGAGTCGGTATCTCTTCGGCCAGACATCACTGATAGGAATCAGGCCGTCGTACTGCACGTATCTGGGCCCCAGGTGATCGGAAAGGGGCGTAGTTCGGTACCTTAACTCCTTCTCTGCCAGTCTTCATGGGAATGGTGTGTATAAACAGTCCAAATTATGCCTCAGTGGCGTATAAAAAGGTTTGTTACACTAAATATAATGCCCAATGGGATGTGCGTGGGAAAGGTAGTTCGCTAGCTTAACTCCTTCTTTGCCAGACTTCATGATCATGATACTAATGTGTATTACCGCTACAAATATGCCTTAAAAGAGGTTAGTATTTAGATGCTAACTATACTACTATATGGAATTTGTGTGTTACCTACATGTGCCAAAACGCACCCATGGCATATTAAAAGTAACGTCAGAGACATATTGAGAGGTACATGTATACGTGGCTGGGCACGTAGACATGGTAGAGAAAGACGTGTGTGTGTGGTGAGGAGTGCGGGGGGGGGGGGGGGGGAGGGCACAGGCGATCCAAGCAGATTGCCAATAGACCTTTTTCGTTGTGTATGCACATTAATCACATCGTTCAAAAATACGTTCCTAACATGTCCGAGGTTTATCCGAGTATAGTAAAGTGCCCCCATTGAAACCGAATTGCGAAAGATAGATGAAGTTAGGAGTAAAGTTGTGAATACATAACGAAAATGGTTTATTGACCCCCCTCCCCCCCCCCCCCCCCCCCCACACACACACGCATCCAATCATATAGCTAATGCCTGGTCGGAAATCAACGACAAATAAGTGCGAACGTGCCGTGTACGCCATGTACACCGTCATGGCCGATATCTAGTCAACTTTCGATGCCGTGTAGTTTTACACTGAACAGACGTGTGGCGTATTATTTTTTTCCCCGCCGTCACTGGTTTCGAAACTAGCCATAACCAGTATTTGATTGACGTCTGTGAGAAATGTAAACCATATGTGATTAGCATTGTGTACCACCTGTATCAAAACAAAGAATTAATTGGCAACGATTGAAAAGGTCGCATTACCTTCGCATAATGTTTTTCATTTTGATTTGTCTATTTTCTCTTTCGAGTTGGCAAAAAACAAACAAAAACAAAGTGACCCAAGATGTATTCATCATATGTTGCTTCCCCAGTGACCCACAAGGGTGATTTAACGAAGACGTAGACTAACTTAATGAAACCCAAAATAAATCGTTGGATTTTGTCACAAAATCATCGATTTTCATCCCAGAATCACAACAGTGGGGATTTCAGTTTTTTGTTGTAATTATCACGTGGACAAACTCAGTATACCATACTTATTCCGAGGACAAAATAAAAATCAAATGAATAAAAAATAAATGATATAGAATTAATTATAATGATTCATGTTGTGTTATCTGGTGTTCCATAGAGTTAGTCCAACTTTAGTACGCAGTCTAAGTTAAGCCATTGTTGTGAATACGGGCTAATATGTACCGGTGATCAACAGGTGTATCACTGCTATTGACTGTCATCGACAATCCAGGAATGAAATGAGAAAGATCACTACTGAGAAAGACAACATAATAAGACAGCGTAATAGGAAACACAACCTGATATTTTTTCGTTAACATGCAAAAGGCCTATGCGTAATGAAGATAATGTTGCATACGTCGTAACGATTACAATTCATTGTGGTTGACATGTAAAGTTCTTAAAGGCGTCAAAGACGTAGGATTTGTGGCTAGCACGATTTTGATGAGAGTAAGGGCGCTGGCATACCCCCTCCACACCCACAATTCCCAATGACATTGGTCGTCGAAGTTAGGAAGATATTTACTTTATATAGCTTTCCTTGTATTCACGGAAAAAAAATAGATTATCAGAGGACATTGACTTCTAGCAAGATAATCCTTATCTGTCATTACCCAAGGTTAAGCCATGACCACCCCTCATTTCCACTTTCTCCTTGTGGTGACGTCATGTTTCCGAAAAGTGGTCTTTACCACACTTGTCATCAAGATTAGCTTATTTGACAGATAGTTTGTCTCGGGTGGATTTACAATGAACAGCCACCCTACGAAAGTAGGGCAACAATATCTCGAGCCCTAATATCAGGCAATTATTCAAAACAAGACATGCTCGCAAGTTTGTTCAAACGAATGACCGCGAAGTTGCAATTTAAGTGAGAGTGAGAGAAACGGGAGGTATTGTACGTACTGCGCGTGACTGTCGCGTGCGTGTGTATTTCACGATCTCACACGACCGTGAAATACACACGAGCGTGCGCGCGAGTGTACCGGTACATTCCTTATTCACTCACTACGAGACAGACTGTTGCAGACGACAGCAACGGCGGTTTGTCATTATGATTGGCTGGCCACAAATCTCCAAGCGCGCGTTTTTCGGGGATAGCTGCATGATGAGTTTGGAGTTGCAGTGGGCGTATTAAGATATCTCTTTCCTGTGTCTAGCTCAGCGTGAACTTTTATTTGCTTCCTCATTTGTCGGCTTGGAAGGGACGAACTCGCTACGGAAATGAATTTCTCGCGCTTCACTTAGCGAAGCTTCTCCTTTGGAATAATATACCAGCGACTCGCCGAAGTTCAAGTTTGCAGCCTAGTTTTTGCAGGTCAGCGGCAAATTGAAGTGAATGCTTTGAACAGACTTTCGACTAATCAAGATGGATCTTATCAAACGGATACGTTTATCCAGATGGATTTTTATACTGGGCTTGATCTGTCAACTTTCAATTGGTGAGTTGATCAAACTAAAGTTTTTTTTTAATACGCGATTTAACTTTTTACTCCAATATGATTAAAATTCGTATTTTGCTTCGAGTCTGGCCATTGTTATGCTTTAAAGTCTAAAGTTTATTTTCCAGCTGCCTTAGTACGAAAAACATATTTCAATCTTACAGATTACCAATCTTTAGAACTCGTTCAGAATAAGGAGATGCATAAGCATTACATGACTGGGCTCTCGTTCAACTTAGTTTATAATAAGCCGTTTTTGCTGCGTTGTAACGCGTTATGACATTCGTCTCTATCTGGTGATTCAGTTTCAATTCGTGAAATGCAGTCTTAATACAATAGTCAATGCTACTCTGACAAACCTAGGACGTGTGTCTCAGGCTACTTTTAGTGACGTATCGTTTGAAAGACGTTCATGACGAAAATGGCACGTTCGCGTATAACCCGAATTCTTCCTTCTAAAACAAAGGCGTAAATGATAATGTTCTTCATCTGTGTGTGAATGCCGATTATTCGTTTTAGACGCCTCTATTTCTTTATCACAATTTTCCATTTGAATGATAGGCCTACAAGTGGGGTTGCCTTTTTTGTGCATGAACATCAGTGTATCCAAGAACATGCTATCATTTGCCATTGCTTACTATTAAATATAACTGTCAAAATTTCCCAATTCAAATAAACATTCAGAATCATCTACCGTTCTTAATATTAGCATGCACAAAGTTTTACAGTCTACACAACCTGAACACAATAAAAAGAATGATATATATATATATATTTTTTTACATATCTCCATACATAATGAAATATCAGTAAACTACGCGTGATGCAGTTTTATTTACCTCATTGGAGCTTATGTTGTAAAAAGCATTTTCAACTGAGAAATCCACAACACAACAGGTACGGTCGGTGGTAAAGTGTAAGATTGCGGGAAGAATTAACACATTACGAGAAATGACATTGTATCGAGCCGAAACCAGCGATAAACCAGGCGCAAAAACAAAGAGGAAAACGATTATTCAGCAGTCATTGGGTTTATAGCACATATAAGAGTTGAAACAGTACGCGAAATTATTAGTTAAAGCCGAATCCGGAGATAAACCCCCGGGGCTGTGCGCACAAAAAGAGAGGAAAGCGATTATTTAGGAGTCAATGCCGACCTGATGATAAGCGGTTTCGTTGTCATCATCACGGTCATGATGCACTTCCACCGTAACGAATGTAACAAAGGGAGCGTTTGGGCTAGTTTCATAAGATAGCACGGCGTAATCTTTGACGGTCTTCATCTGGTCTCGGAATGCGTAGTATTTAGTGCACGAAGGCCGATTTATGGGAGCGAATAGTTTGTTGAGGTTTCGTTAGATGTCATCAGTTATTTGGCTACTCCTTTTGTTCTATGTAGGTATCATCGTGTGCGTTAAGACGAACCAGTGCGAATAATTAGTCTACTATAGCTAGACCCATTTATTATTGGTTTGGATTGAAAATGCCCAACAGTCTGGTAACAAGGCTATTTTCTGCCCAATATTAATTGTCTCAGAAGGTACTAGAGTGCTCGAAACCAGGTGTAATGTACTTATTGCAATTGTATTGTTCTTTCCAGACAGGGGTATGGTAGGCCCAGTTCCCTGGTATATCCGATTCGGCGGGGGGAAAGGATGGCTGTGGTCAAATCATGGCTTCCATGCTGTGGGACAGATCAATCCGAACTGAAAGTTTAGAGTCTAGCACTCACAAGTCTAGTCACTTTAATCGTTCTCCTCTTCTCTCAGTTTATCTGTATATGTGCGAACTGGGTCCAAGTATTCAGAACACTTTAAAATGTAGCGTCGACTATGTGAGACTTAAGTTAAAGGGTTACTAAATTAGAAAAAACCCATTAATCTATCTAAAATTATCCATTAAAAACGAATTTCACATTCGTTTGGCGCAATAAAGTCTCATTTTGACGAAAATTTGAAAAAAAAAACCGCACGCCTCCAGTGACGTCAGAGAAGTCAAAATGCTATAAATGCCAACGGCGTGAATAAAATATTTCATTCACGCCGTTCAAACAATACGTTATCAATGGGAACCCCAAAGCTTGTCCGAGGGTTTTCTGAGTAGCAACAACTAATAGATTCAAAGTGCATTCCATCCATGGAATCTGAATGACAAGATACAGGTGAATGCAATAGCGCGTTACTACGCAGTTAGGGGGAAAGTTATGAATACATTACGAAAATGGTATATTGTTGACTTCCGTACAATCTATGGCATTTTGACTTCTCTAACGTCACTGGAGCCGGGCGTTTTTCCAACTTTTTGTCAAAACGAGACTTTTTGCGGCAAACAAAATTCGTTTTTAGCGGAAAATTTTACACAGATTAGTGGTAACTTATTTTTTTTCTAATTTAGTAACCCTTTAAGTTCAATGAAGTGACGAGACCCCAGTACTCTAATTCTGACTAGTTGCATGTCTTAGCTCTTTGGAAGCCAGGCATTATGTTCACATATCAGTTCGATGTATGTCGTGACACATGACTTTGTAAGGAGTTAACATACTGACTGTCCACAAAGGTCATGTTCGGGAATGATAACATATTTTGCGGTTGGAGACATGGATCATGTCTCGACGTTAAAATAACATCCTTTCACTTTTTTTTTCATGACCTTGTATACATAATAGTGTTTTATAACTAGGTATCAGCATGCACTTGTCATGTAGTCATTCATAGCGCAGAAACTAAATACTAAACAAGCAATGCCCAAGTATTTCGAACTAGTAACATTACATTTAAAGTGTATGATTAATTACTATACCATTGTCATTTCTCGAATTGACACGATTGACACTTGCTGTCATGTTGTTTTATGACATTTAAACAAATATTTCATGCAAAAAAAGGCGTTTGAATGTTCCTATCAAGATCCTCTTTTCGTTCCACTAGAATTCGCTGTCATCACGTTGATGTTGGTGCATTACAAATTTCGCTGATGCCTACTTCGGCAAAATGCGTCAGAAAACCGACACACTGTACCCATGCTATGATACAATGAATGATTGTGGGTGGACACATTAGACTTACAATACACTTTGAATTAGGAGAGACATCCGTTTGCGTATTTATCTATTTCATATCACGGGGGCGAACCAACGCTTTGGATTGAATTTCCCAGTGTCAATGCACATTTTATCCCAATGGCGCAAAATGGACCCGGGCTTCTATTTCTAGTATCGGGCGTCCCACGCGTATGTCTCATTTCATATAAAGTAATTTGCTATTACATTGATCCATGCGCAAGACCGTGCTAGTGTCATTGCATGCCGAGTCTCGTTTGATGCATCATAACATATCGATACAAGTACGAGTACCTGTTAGTAATGGGGACTGAAGAAAGTGTCACCCCCACCACAAACTTCCCAATGGACATTCTGGTTTGGAAGGGCGAGAAATGCGAGGAGGGGAAGGGGGGGGGGGGGGTGAGGGTCTCTGGCAATCTAGAATATGTGGTCTAGACTTAGGCCCCACCCGTGATCTTGAAACTTCCACAATCGAAACAAACAAATCCCATATGTCCGTGTCATATTATATCATTGGAATTATATCGTGGGTGGTAAGTCTGTAAAGATGTATTTAACCATCTCTGTTGTTCTTGTGCAACGCATCTAATATATTGCTCAACTATTCCTAAGCTGGCACCACCAATGCATGAGATCATTTCACGTTTTATGTGCATAACTTACATACAAGGAGCTCAGGACAGAGAGTTGTAGCTCTCCATGGTCACCTACGTCACCGAATATGGCACTTAGAAATATATAAGTTACATTAACATCACTATTCATGAAATAATAATTACAACTCGAATAATTAATAATTAAGGACTCAAAGTATATATCAAGAACATCGTAAGTATAATTTCAAAGAATGCTGATATCATAATGTTAACAATGTGGATTGTGGGGAACCTATTTAAGGCTGAGCGTGTATGGTATAGGCTATACTGAACATAAAAGATAGGGTATAGTATATAGGCAAAGATAGGCACATCTCGAACATGAAGGATATACAGTAGATAAATGCTTAGGCCCCTATAGACCGTATCAAGTTACGGACATGATGGACTGATGAAGACATAGGTAGCATACAACAGATGGTTCTGGTATCACCGGCCTGGCCTGGCTAAGTCGAGTCCGAGTCAGTGCCTCCCATGCAGAGTACGTGATGTTTGAAGCACGCTTGGCATGCACCCCGTAATGAACTTCAGTGCCCATGAAACACCGCGCGGTGTAAGCGCGACTCGACAGCATGTTGATAAAAAGCTATCGCAGACGACACGACCCGGGTAGTTCTAGAGCTCTGTGACTTGCTGAATCGTAGGACCCGGTCATTGGATTTGCGCAAGAAAATGCCAAATTGACAGCCATAGGCCCTACGACAGCAGAATCGTAGCAGAATCGTGGCCAAATCGTGTCATCTGCGGGTTTGGTTGCAATGTCAGCTATAAAAGGTTGCTTTAATATTTTCTGATAGCTCGGTATTCACTGTTTTTGTATGAGCCTACCTCCCTTTTATTTCTGTTCCTCTCTTCTCTATTGATAATCACCCTTATGATCCATCTTCCTTTTTATACTTCTCCATGTTTCTTCTCATCCCCATTCTCACTGAATTTATGTTTCTTCTTCCTGCTTCTCTGCTCATGGGTTCCTGCTCAAGATTCCATTGATATCTCTCTTTTAATTTGTCTCATTCCCCACCTCCCCCGCCCCCTCCCTTCTTCACCACAACGACACTGTACACATACTCATAAGGGACGTTACGGTCACGATGTGATATCAACATCGGGTTGCGATCAAGTCGCGTAGTTTAACTGCGTTCCATCGCATCTGTGTTTGATTCTAGCATACATACAAATGGGGACATACGCTACAGTACTCCCTGTATGTGTGGGGGCCTTTTTCAAGTGGTAGCGCTTATTGAATGATAGCGTCACCTGTGTTGATTGACAGGAATGCTAACCCGTATGTTGTATCGTACGTATACTCCTGGCTATGTTCATAAGGTGACCAATGGTTACTGTTTGTTTACGTTTTACATACATATGATATTGCGTGTGTCTGTGAGCATCATGCTCAACAAAACGAACATCAAACTTAATGATCATGTTAAATGTTGATTCACTGTAAACTGTTAAACAAACAGTTACTTTTGTTAAAAAATAGTTAGAAACTGGATATGATTTGAAACATAGATGGTCTTTTTCTTGAACAAACCGTACTTATTCAAACTCAGTTTACTTTACAAATTGTATTGCAAAATATAAACGAAGTAACTTCCGATACTTGTTGGGATTGGTTGGTAATCTTGTACCCCATTAAACAAAAAATCATCACGGTGATGTTTAGTTTGTGACACTTTGAATAAGAAGATACTAACATTACCATCACCAACACCGTTAACTACAACATCAACACGTTCATAGCAACAATGCTCATGATAACAGTCTTGAAAAAGGTAATAAGAATAACGCAAACATCAATCAAGATACTGACAATATTGCTTGAGTCTGTCGTTGTTATGTCGACGTATATAATAATGATAGTGTTCATAATACAAATACAAATATTTCGAAGAAGAAACGGATATAGCTGGAAAAAAATAATAACTGGAAACACCTCACAAACTTGCATCAACGCCGATCATCATACGAATAATAATATTTGGAAGTAGAAAAGGAAATCGCTGAAAGAAAATTACTAGCTGGAAACGCAAACATTTCACAAAGTTTGCGTCAACGTTTACATTTCTAGCTGAAGGACGATGTCATCTGCCCTTCATAATTTCCAGCTAGCGAGCCCATCATCATAACACACTACTATGCATTGACCAGATGCTACGAGAAGAGAAACAAAAAGGAATAACATCCTTGACTGGTCTTGCGCTCCAAGAGCCGATGGTTGTGTTACTGTCGCGGAAAGGGCAGCCATTCCTCCACCAACATGACCAAGAAACCCAACCCGCTGCGAGCCCGACTCGAAGAGAGATAGAGGGGGGAGGGGGCGGCTGAGAAGGTGGATCGTCTGCAGACGATATCGATGAAGAGTTATTATTAGGAGAAAAACGCGCGCCGCCTGAGAGAGGGTGCTGAGATTTCGAGGGACCACGCCCTCTTATGACGTCATGGCTCAGCGCGGAGTCTCCTAGAATAGGTTGATTTTGTTCGAAGGTTATTTGCGCCTAAATTAATATTATTTTTTGTTAAATTATGAAAGTATGGTACATTTGTGGTGAAATTAACTCTGTATGTGTCATGTATTCACCAGTTATGCACACGAATCTTATTGAGGATGAGTTTGCCTAGCACATGGAAGGTTAATATGCTGCTATCTAAATAAAGCAGATTGAGACTTATCATGATTGCAATCAGTCTGCATGTGTATGCACGACAAGCAATATTGCTTTTAAAATAATCATCACAATTTATACTAAGACTCTGAATGATAAAAATTAGTTTATTTCTTTTTATAAACCTTTGATTACTATATCATTATTATCATAGAATAATGATAAAATCAAATGATGGAAATTTTACAGAGTTCATTCAATGTCATGCAATCGTGGTATTGAGGTAACATTAAAATGTATTTATGAAATTACATGGAACTTAGAGAATATAGATTACAACATGTTTTTCCAATCATTTCCCGTCGTTAATCATCTTCGCACGAAACGTCATAACTCCGTTCTCCCTCACCGACCATGCATGATAGCAAATCGAAGCCCAGCTATGGTCACAGTTATGTTCTCTTCGCTTCGGTAACCATGACAACCTAGATTACCATACTGTACTAATAGTCAAATATGATATGAAAACGGGAGCTTACCTGGCAACATTTGATAAGCGATGCGTTCGTGCACAACGTTTCTAGATAAAGCGATGATTCATCGGAGCAGGTATGGTAATCTAGATAAATTTGTTGTCCGTTTTATTTACGAGCTTCTATTAACATGATCAGTGATACAAAAAATGATTTTTTTTTCTAAAGTCCAAATATCGTATGTCATTGGACCGGAAATTTGGGATCTATCGCGTAAAGTGCTTTAATTGTCATGATGAATGATCGTGGTAGCCACGTTACCCGGATTGTTCTCTCCATCAAGTTTTGTTATGTTTGACTAGAGTATACGGGGCGATTAATATCCAGTTTTCATGGATTTGATCTTATCCTTCTTCTTCTCGTTTCCTTTCCTCCATTTTTTTCTGCGGAGATCGGCAGTGTTACTGTGTGGTTGATGTATCATATCATACGTAGTGGTTGACGGGTGCAAATTGGAGGCTGTTTAGCAGATCAAGTCATGATTGGAGCAGGTATTTTTTTATCAACCATTTATTTACACCGACTTTGAATGCATAGTTTGAATTTTATTTGAACTACAAGCTGGACAAATCATTTGATGACATTCATTGAATTGGAGTTAAAAGTTTGAATTTCTGAGGGGCATTCATGACTGTCATTTATTGAAATATACACACAATTCATAGCAAGTAATATAGTATATTTAGCGTAGTCATTCGTAGATATAACGAAGGAATGTTTTCAAACGTAGATATTAAAAGGTGTTCCCAATACCCCTTAAGTACTGTACATGTGCCATTTCTAAAACTGTATGTAGTCTATTATGTTTTAGAAGCTCTTTGTATTGTCCTGAATTCTTTAGAGAAATGTATAAAAGCATGCTGTGACCGGCTATCAAAACCCCACAATTCATATAAGTGAATCTGTTATGTGTTTAGACAAAGTGATTTTTTTTAAGGTAAAAAAGGCATTGTTTTTCTTCCAGATTAATAGATCTAGGTCGTTTGACACTATGTGTTATTTTAAGCCACGATTTCAGATTGCTCTCTGCAACTATAGAGCAGTTAACCAACAAATGTTTTAACCTTGATTTATTGAATAAGAGATGAAACCATTTGTTTACTATTTGTATACTATCTAACATTGGCTTTTATTCACTTTATATAAACACATACGTGCAAATTTCCAAAGTTAAACCATTTGGTACAGAATTTGCATTGTGTATAATGTTTATGGCACTGATTTTTTTAAACGAGGAATCCCTTTGATATCATCCTGTATCATGGCGATTGTTCTGGCAGTTGTTTTATTTTCTCTACCGATGTGCGTTTGAAACGATGCAGTGACTGTTAGGTAATACATGCATTGTTTTCCTCTTTCTCAGATAAACATATCAAGGTCACTGTATTCTCATCGGATTGAAATGACTTATGACGTCATTGTTTTTGTTGCAACTGTACAGCAAATGTTAATCCCAGCTGGTATGGACAGGTGACAAGACCCTTTTTACACGAGATGTATGTTATGATGTAGACTATGATCGGGGCGTTTCAAACGTAAACAATAATATTTTTTTCACTAATCCTGAAAATATTCGTGAGGTTATGACTGTAAGATTTCATGCATATTATCGTTAGGGTATTATACTGCTTCATGCCGAATATCACGACTTTTGTAAAAAGGGCCAACCTGTGTTTACTGAAACCGAGTTGGCCAAATTCTGTGTATAGATGGCTCTGGTATACAGTTTGTAATTATGCTATCCGAGGAGACTATGACCATCACGTGACAAATCAAGCCAATTGGATGTCCCTCAGGCGTGATAGGCCAGATGTCTTTCGAATAAAGACCCCTTCGTCATTCTCGTCCAACCATGAACTTCCAGGTCCAACATCGCACCATTCAGCAGTTCAGTAGGGATCAGCTGCGGGGTATGACTGGGAACATTGGATGGGAATACAGGGGAGGGGGGCAGGTTGGAAAATATTACATCAAACTAATAAAAGTGTGTTTTTTCCCGTAGTTTAAAGACATGTTGCCAGCACATTACGATTGTACTAAACCACCATTTACCAGTCAGTTACTACGGTCAACTAGAGTAAAATAAGATTCACTGCGGAATGTCGGAGGGGGAAATGACGGGGAGGGGTGGGGATTTGTGAGGGTCCCCCCTCTCCCTAATCTAATCATTTGATGGGCTACTCATATTATGTGTTCAATGTTCCGTGCAGCATTGCAAGGACGGTTGGACAAAAAAGGAAATTGAAGGTAAATAAAAAAAAGTATTAGTATTAAGCCATAGATTGACGTACACTAAGCACTAAGTAAACATGTGAAACAATCTGTGAAGTTCTAATGCTAGATACAAATCGAACTATGCTTTTGCTGATACTTGTATGTAAACCTTAACGAATGAATATCTACCCGAACGAGCAGTGTCATTGACAAAATGTTTCTTAGAATTACACTAATTAAGTGTTAATTTGTGAAGAACAACTATAATCATCTCATCCTTTGCCACATTGAGGTCCTGCTTCTATATATATGTGTATTACTTGAGTGAACATTTCACTTAAGGGGTTTACTAATATAATTATTTGTAACGTCGGTCTTTCGATGTCAACCTGTTCACACGTTCGTGTCATAGCTGAAAAGTACGTCCGCAATCTAGTTTATGCTTTCCGCACTTTAACAACTACCGAAGTCAATTACCTTCTTATTCAGCGGATCTCCCCTTTCAACTACTATTAATGAGACGCGATAACGACACTAAAGAGTATACTTTTTTTTTAAGAAGTGGAGATTTGGATTTTAGATGACAATGTAGGAGATTTTGAATTAACTGTGCCTGCTGCCTTTTTATTCCTGTTTTTTTTTTATACCACTAGTTATTGTCCGTACTGAAGTTTTTTTTTAAATGTTAATGTTGTTATTGATATTATGATGATTTGCATTAATAAAAAATACAAATGAAATATGAGCGCATAAATCTTTTTGAGGAACTATTTTGGCAGATGGTATGTCCCTTGAACTAAGTCCTTTCATGCCTCGCTTTTTGTGTAGGCTACCCCTTCAATGTTGTAAGCCATAGGACTTGTATGTATATGATGTGTATCACGAAAGTGCGTCATGTTATACATGTATGTAGTATAATGTATGTACATAGTTATATATTATATTATATCCCTCATTAATATATTCCAGTTCGTTGATTGGTTGAAAGGGTGTCACATGACCACAAATAGATGAACTATTTGGAGGAAGAGAGCTCAGAGGGAAGAAAAGTACTATTTCGTGACGTCAGAGGGAAAAAAAGTACTATTTCGTGACGTCATGTCAAAAATAGTCTCTTTTTTCCCTCTGGACTATCGATATCCGGGCTATTAGTGATCGATACAATTTGCATCGATTCATCCCAGGTAAAAAAAAAAAAAAAAAAAAAAAAAAAAAAAAAAAAAAAAAAAATGAAGTGAAAATGAATAAATGAAATAAATAACATGTGTGTATAATAACGATCATGAATAAACTATTTGAGGTATGAGAGTATTTTTCATTAATATATATATGTATATATATATATATTTTTGTTTCATTCTTACCATTCAGAGAAGGAAAGAAAACGTTCTTTCCGCCCCCACACGAGTAGAACGGGAAGGTTGTGACGACGAAGGGCATGGGAGGGGGAGGGTTATGGGGAGGTGTAGGGTTCAGGGCCAGATGCTGTTGTTGTTGTTAGAGGATATGAAATATTTGAGGAATGAGGCCAAGGTGGGGAGGGGGGGGGGGGGGGGTTATGGAAAATCCTTGTTAATGGCTTCAATTCGACTAGGTTGTATTAATGATTGGCTTTGTGTATTTGGAAAATTTGTCATGTTATGAATATTTTGACACTACAAAAAAATTGAGTACGTTGAGTTATTAGGTGTTATTGTAACACTAAAGGAAAAAAGAGAAAATGTAAAGTGTTAACTATATGAGTTTACAATGTATTCATATATTAATTTGTAAGGATATATTGTATTGCCGTATGTATTTTATTTTGTATATCACATGTATGAATTGAAGTTGTTGACAAATAAAAACTTCTTAATACAAAAAAAAAATGCGCGACACGCAAAATATGCGCGATACAATTCTTTCCAGCTGCCTTTTGACGCTTTAGCGGAAAATTATTGGGCGCGCTGCCAGAACTCCCGCGGTGTTGCGGCCGAGGTGCAACTTGAATTTCCGTTGGTTTGCTCAAGCCGCAGAAAATAACGAAACATCTGAATGGGGCTCCTGCGTTCGGAGCTTAGAGCATGGGCACTATATTACGAGGTCCATGGTAAGGATTAAATTAATGAGCAAGGAATATATTAATGGAGGATATAAAACAAATATTTCATGATCTTTATTCGGGAACCTTGTGGAATCTATTGGTCCCCTCGGTGAAGTGGAGGGCGTGCGGTACCATTTTCCCTCGACCTGCGGTCTCGGGAAAATAGTACCGCACGCCCTCCACTTAACCTCGGTGCAAATAGATTCCACAAGATCCCTCATGGTCATGAAATATTTGTATATTATGCCCTTGGACTTTTTATAGTAATGTGTGGAATTCAAATCAATTTTGCAAGTGTCAATTTACATGTTGTGCAATACCAATAGAGCTAGCAATTCCAAGGACTAATTACATTTTACATGAACGTCGTCGTATCACGATGTTTAAAAATACATTTGTACCTCTATTTTACTTGCTTATCAAGGGAACAGAGGTCATGTTGGTATTTGTGGTATTTTGTTTATCTGACCGATCACGTTCGAAGGCCTTCCGATTATAAATAGACAGTGTCAGAAAAACAAGATAATCAAATAAACCAAGTGACGACATTTCACCTTAGGCATTCCACCACATTTCTCAGTAGAGGCATCAGAAAAAACGCAAGTTGACTTGTGAGTAATACACACAACTTGTATAGTGCAAGAATTTGAGGGAGTTTAAAATGGTTTTCTCACTTTTTGCTTCTATAGAGATCACATACGTTTTTCCTTAATTTGTAAGTATAATCATGGATCTCAAAATGTCTCTCTGCCTTTTCTTCTTCTTCTTCTTCTTCTTCTTCTTCTTCCTCTCTTCCTCTGTCTCTGTCTATGTCTGTCTGTCTGTCTCACCCTCTCTGTCTCTCTCTGTCTCTCTCTCTCTCACACACACACACCACGCACACACACCCTTTCTCTTTTTACCGTTATTCTTTAATTGTTCTTTATTTGCTCTTCTTATTTCTCTTAGACCTTTTCTCCTCCTCCTTACATGCCTCATGATCCTGCTCTGTTACATAGATAATTCGAGTTAACATAATTAGATCCCATGTTACGATTACGTCCTTAACGACAACGTGTGATTCATGTATGTAATTGTCCCCAATTAGTAGTGATGACATTAAACGAATCTAATCAATACGTCATTGCCTTTCTTTAGAATATCTTACATCAAACACATCACATCAAACTAATTGATATCGCTCTCTTTCTTTCTCACTCTCACCCTTTACCTTGTCCTTTCATGCTACTCTTTCCCACTTTTCTCTCTCCCCATTCTGTCCCCACCTTTATCTATCATGTCTATTTCTCGCTCCCTCTCCATCTATCATCCCCTTCTCTCTCTCTCTCTCTCTCTCTCTCTCCCTCTCTCCCCCCTCTCTGTCTCTGTGTCTCTCCCTGTCTCTGTCTCTCTCTTCTCCCTTCACTCCTCCCCTCTCCTTGCCTTTCCACCCCCTTCCTCCCTTCTCCCCCTTCCCATCTCTCCCGCCCCTACTACGTGAGTTAGGAAGAGGGAATAACCTAAATCAGAGAACTGGCGATCCAAGCTGATCGCTGAGCGTCAACACTTTTGATGCGTGCTGATTAACTATTTCCACTTGACAATATTGGACAGCGAAGTCAGACTGGATGTTACACAGTCGGTATTAATATACAGCATAATACGTGTTGATGTCCACCGTATGTCCGATCAGACAACGCGCGATGGGGGATCCAAATGTACCCTTTCCTGGCTAACCATTCGTTCCGCCGCCCCCCCCCCCCCCGGCATCCATTCAACACACACGCGCATTGGTATAAGCATGCTTACCCCACCCCCCCCCCCCCCCCCCTCCACATATGGCTACAGTATACAAATGATGCACAGGTTTGAGTGGGTCAGTAGGAATTGTGTACACAAGGTAGCTCTGCATTGCCTGAACCCACGAGGCGAAGCCGAGTGGGTTTCGGGCAAAATTCAGAGCTACCGCGTGTACACAATCCTACTGACCCACGAAATAAACCTGTGCATCATCTGTTTTATAGAATGGGCCCCAAAATCTAATAAAAAAGGGAAAAATCTCTGTCAACCTCATTTACCGGATGCATGGAAAAATCATGCGTCCGGTAATTACCGGATGCATGGTTATGACAAAATCATGCATCCGGTAATTAGTTATTGACCAATCAGATTGCAGAGATCCATCTTCATCATCAATGATCATCAATGATTGGAATCATCAAAATCTGCCAAGACTAAAAATTATTGACTTTTCACATAGAGAAGTGTCCAAATAACACAGCTAAAATATGAGATGATTTTCTCCATAGACCATGTCAGGTGGAGAAATAGAGTCTGCATGTATAGAACTACCAAGTTCATCACGCTTTTATTTGATAACAATCATTTAAACGACGTAGTCATATCAGAAAAGACAGATTTACTGCAATTTACTGCGAATGTCCAGAGCGGCATTGAGTGCCCAAATCACGTATTCGTAATGCACAATGCATGGGCAACTCACCGCAGCAGCGTCTCACACAGTGCTGCGACAGCGTAGAATTCAGTCATGAGTTTGTCCACTTCTCCGTTCGAAACATTTTCAACATTTACGTGTTTCGCTTCTGCAAAGCACTTAAATGTAGACAATGAGTATTCGATGCTTTGAGGTGAATTTGTACTTACTGACAGCGTCTGAATCGTCCAATGTTTGTTTCAATTCTTCATCTAACTTTATCGGAGTTTCTCGAGTTTCGTGGGTGCCGCCATTAGCGTAAGCAACATTGGTATCGATCATGTTAATTCTCGGTATCGCGATATCGTATTGATATTTGATATCGCGTGCTGCCAGTAAAAAAAAATTACACGGCAATTACGGGTAATTAACCAATCACATTGCAGAGATTCTGACACCCATTCTATAATGATGTTTGATATTACCCCTGTAATTGCTATACCTTAAACATTACTAGGTACATATTCAGAAACATACAGTCATAATCAATTACAAAATTATAATGAGTTTAAATGCAAAGGTAATATGTAGAATAAGCCTGTTTACATTTTGTATGACAAAATATACAATGCTGCCTCGCTGATTTGCCAGGAATGTCCCAAAATACGCGTACCTTGTCGGGGAGGTCTGAAAATCGTAAAAGGGGATTTAGTCTCTGTACTTATGACCCGTTGATTCAGACTCATTGAACTTCTGACAATATGACAAGGGTCCACACATGTAGACTATTCATCAACATGTCACATCGCACGTCATCTCAATCGAGGATGGAGGGCTACCGGCTTTGATCATAGGGCGGCCATCTGCCGGGCTATTTTCTCTGAAGTTTCGGTGGTATTTGTTCACCGCAGAAGCCACAAACTACCACGCTTGACAGCCATTGCATCTTCTTGACATTTAATGCGTCTGCAATGATGATGATAATGATCGTATGAATTCCTTTAAGAATTATTGGGCAGGTTGGATGGACAAAGAGGGTTTATAATTAAATAACAATTTATGAGTAATGGTATTAACAAGTTGATTACTAACTTCCCTTGTACTTTCAAGCCTTGAAATTCGTGTGCCATCAATCAATGACATAGCAACTCTTACACGTACCTTTGGGTATACATGTACATGTCTATGAAGGCATATTGTGTGGGGCGTTAAGTTGTTGTTTTTTTCCGTAAATCAATAACGTATATCGATAAATACAGAATGTCACATAGAGAATACAGCAGATTGTCCACCGTAGCGGAAAAAAAGAAATGACCACTGTTCTTCCATGTGGTCCTCAAATTCATTATCTCTGGCGTTTGTATTTCATTGTCTTGCTATTTGTTGTCATCGCTAACGTAGTAGCCTTTTTGACCAATACGTATGGCTATTTCATCCTGTAATCGCCCATTACGAAAAAAAACCACACTAGTTAAGATATATTGCTTGATAGTAACGATGATATTGCACTAATTATCGCAATTACTGGACCATCTTATAAGTGCAGAGTCATGCCAGAACTTGCCCCTCTTCTAAGGCAGAAGAAGAAGACAAAAATTACCTAAGATAATCCCTCCCAGGGGCTCAGAGGATGTGAAGATCTTGTAAATCCCATTTTAATCTGTGTGTACAATGACAATCCGGAGAGTGCAAAGACTGCGTTATTAACAACTTCCCCCTCGACGTGCAGCTGTGTATTTGCCTCTAGGCAAAGTTTGGTTTTAAAAAAGGCGAAATTAGGTCAACCGATGGACGATGCTTCCATCTTTTTTCTCCTCCTTGGAATTTTTCGGAGATCGTGCAAGGACGATTCATTCACGCTTCATTGTACACGTTAAAAGTATCAATATGATATTGACGTGCCGCTGTCACATTTTTGCGACTAAGGGGTAACGTGCCGCTGTCGCAAATTTGCAACAAAACTGTCAAAGAGAAACCTGTAATACAGAAAACCTCCGGCACAGAGGCAATTAAGTTAAGAGTTAAGCGGGACTTCTGTAGTTGAATCCCCGTTCTGGAAAGAAAATATACAAATGCAATCATGTGTTTCAGCGTTGATATAGTTTGTCACCTTATCATATTTGAGAGGGATACATAAGATATTATTATCTCTTATCAGGATAAAACTGATGAGAAGAGTTCCTAACTGAATACATAGAGATCAGAATAACTTAATAAATAAACATGTTTCGGTCTTGCATGATTCTTATGAGACTAATGCTTATGCCACAAGGTCAGTTTACAAACACGATCGCACTTCATCATATACTCCTTTTTAGATGTAGTCCGTGAAAGATGAAATTAAGGGAGTCTAAATTAAGCTACAGGTGAAGAGGATCGTACCCACACTACAGATAAGGGAGGGATCTCCAAGGACATGAGGGGGGGTACTTTAACTCACTTAGTCCCACGGGCAAGAAACTGAGTTATTATCAATGTGGGGCAGCCAGTGCATGGAGGGGGGGGGGGGTGTATGCATATTTCATGTCAATGTGCGTGTATAGTATCGAGGTGGCACAAATGATTAGTCAGGAGGGTTAATAAGTTCATGGAGAGTGTTTCGTCACGAAAGCTTTACAAATAGGCTACCTCGCAATGCGCCACTAACACGACTAATGCAGGTTTGCACACAACTCCGACATAGTATCATCATCACACTTGGCATCGAAGAGGTTAAGGTTTATGGGATATGAGGTACATTGATATGCTGGCATTGAGATGTGCTTACGTCATAACTGTTGGAAATACTGCCAACCAAGTGTGGTGGTGAGAGAAGGGGGGGGGGGGCATATAAACATATTTTAAACTCATGGTTTGGAACTTCGAGTAGAACTTGGTAGAGTGGGATAAAACGGATGTGTTTTCGTTGTATAAGGCATTGCTCATCGGGGTTTGAGCGGTGCCCCTGGTACGGCATGACAAGCCGGATAAACCTGGGCGATACCATGTCTACGATTAGATGATAGTGCGTTGCTAGCTCTGCATACGTGATCACTTTCAGTGTTACCTGCCAAGTTCAGCCGGGCTCCACCCAATAACCACTAACACCAGTGATTTACTCAAAGCCTATGCAACATTGTGTCTGTCTGAGAAACAGCTGTCAACTCTCTCCTTCTTTGATTTGGTATTTGTAGGCAGCAACGTATATGGTAAATTGAGGTGTAAATCAATCATTCATTAAATATTCTGTTTTTATTGACAACAATTCTATTTAAAACATTTATGTCTCTTGATTTGGGTTTGAATTTGAACATGTATGAACTACAAAAAGTAAAAATATGATTTGAAACTGTTCCACACGTTTCAAACTGTCGTGGAGAAGATGTTGACATGTACACAATTATGTACAATTTAGCTTTCAACTGTCATGAATCTTTCTGGTATTTAACCATTATTGAAGTTAAATTTGATTTTGAATTTAGAATTTGAAGTTAGATATCAGCCGTTTGGAATACGGTATGAGTGTAAATTTAAATATGAATTGACAAACATATTGGCCGTTTGCATTATGGTATGTAACAGTTCAATTTGAGTGTGAATTAGAATATATAAACTAAAATATCGGCCGTGTGCATTTTGGTATGCAACAGTTCAACTTGAGTGTGAATTAGAATATATAAACTAAAATATCGGCCGTGTGCATTTTGGTATTTAACAGTTCAACTTGAGTGCGAATTAGAATATATAAACTAAAATATCGGCCGTGTGCATTTTGGTATGTAACTGTTCCACATGCTTCAAACTATCGTGAAGCCGAAGTTGATCTGCTTCGCCGGCTGTTCTCGCGTGCCCATCACCGATACTTCATCCCACAGTTCCTGAACTTTTTGCAAACCAATTTCCGACTTGCGATGAACTGCGAAAAGGCGAAAACTTCCGGGAATCAAATTGGGTTGGATGGATGTGAGTGTGAGAGGTGAGGGGGGGGGGGGGGGGGGGGTTACACCATCACGAGGTACTTGATCGAAATACATGATTCATGAGGTGAGCTCTTGTAGTTCCCTGTTTTAATACGTGCAACATTCTCCTTGATGGATCTTTCCTTTGTTTTCTTCTACTTGTTCGCTTTGTCCGCCCTCTTTTCCTTTTCTTTCATTTCGCTCGTCTCCTTTTCCTCCTCCTTTTCCATCATCTACTTCTCCGTCTCACCTCCTTATTGTTCCTCCTCTTTTCCTTTTTCGTTTTGTGTTTCTCCTCACCCTCTTCTTCATTTTCTCCCCTTTCCCTCCTTCTTCTTTTTCTTCCTCACCTTTCCCCCCTTCTTCTGCTACATACTATTTGTTCTCACTCCTCTTGTTTCCCCTCTTCTTCGTCTCAGCTTTCAATTGTTGTTCGTCTGGCTTGCTTTCTCCTCGTATTTTTTTATTCTGTGTCCGTCTAATAACTCTGCCTCTTATTCTTTTTCTTAATCTTCCTCTTTTTTAAGTCACATTTTCTTAATTATCCGTCATTTTCTTCTTCTGTGGCTGTCTCTCTTTCCCTCATACACACATTTACACACACTCACTCTCTCTCTATCTCTCTCTCTCTCTAACACACACACATACACACACACAAACCCTTTCTTTTTTAACTTCATTCTTTAATTGTTCCTTATTTGTTCTTCCTATTTCTCTTAGCCCTTTTCTCCTCCTCCCTACATGCCTAGTCATCCTGCTCTCCTATAGATAATTTGATTTAACATAATTAAATCCCATGTACGATTGCGTCCTTAACAAAAACATGTGATACATGTATATGACTGTCCTCCAATCAGAAGTGAGAAAAGATGACATTAAGAGAAGTCTAATCAATACGTAATTGCCTATTTTGTCTACTTACGAATTAGCTTATCGCAGATGACACACTCGGATCACATTAAACTAATTGATATAGAAATGTGGTTTGTTTCAATTCTTATTGCATTAACTCCTTACGGGAAATGCATAAGCTCCATTTTTGAGAGAATAAATCTGATAAGCTATCAGTTGAATTAATTCTTCTTCTTCCCGTACAAATACATAGCTATCTATTTACATCAGTCGCCATAACAAGTTATTAAAACACGAAATCAAAGTAAAAAGGGAAGGAAAAGCGTCAATCAAAATGAAAGATAACCACATCATTAGGATTTGATCATTTAATTTGTAGATATGATCACATAGTTACGCTTTGATTGACTAATTTTAAACTTCACACGTCTAAATGTCAACGGCATCCTTACATGATGATATACAATAGTAATAGGAGCTATCTTCATGATTATTTTGTTCTTGAACTTCTTACAATGTATCGATCGCGCAACAACAAGTCATAATACGTTCCTCGCTGTCGAGACAGTAACCATGGCAACCGTCTATGTTAGACGAGTCGAGGACACGGAGGAGTAATGCTCAGATATTATATGACCATATCCGAACGAAAAAATTGATAAACAACCGGTATTAGCCACTAATCAGCGATTAACCTCACACCCACTCGTAAGCCCCAGGGTACCGTTAAGGCGTCGACAAATTATAGACTCCATATGCAAGGGGGTGAATTAGGATATTGGCTGGATATTTGGCAAAAATGAGACCGCTTTCCGAAGTGGATTATTAGAGCGGTAGCAGCTGGCGTCTACACGCGACACGGAACCCTCCCAGCCGGACCCGCCAAGTCTAGCGGGCTGCGATTGAGACCATGACCGGTAACTCCGTCGCATGCGCCGGCGACTTGACCGAGCGAGGTGCTGTGTTGGTCACGAGCCAAGTTTCGTTTCTAGACCGACCCCACGTTCCGCCTTAAACTATTTAAAAAATCTTCATATCATAATCTCCTTTACAACATAAAATTATCATCTCCCCTTTTGAGTCTTTAATTATGCATCCGTGGAGACTGACCTCGATTTGCTCGCATCGCTGCCTTGACATTTTGATTGATTAAAAGTCGAGTGCAGAGCTGGTATTCTGTAACGGAAACGCTGATGCGACAAGAAAGGCTTCGGCCTTGCTATTATTATGAATCCATTGAGTTTAGGGAGTCTGCTTCCTTCATGGTTAACCCGTCAAGAACCGCAATGTCAGTCCGTAGCACTGTTAACACTGACACTCACTTTCCCTGGCATTGAAGCATTTATTTGTCTTTATTCTCATTATTATGTTTTTGTTACTAATAACCAATGTGTAGAGTATAGTCAAATTATAAGTAGCCATGGTAATATCATAATGTGGTTAAAGTCTTTAAGGGTATTTGACCTAGATAAAGAGTGGAACAAAAACTAGGTAGGAGTGACAAGAGGAGGGAAGAATTATATCTTTAACAACTTACACACGACTGCTTTTAAATTTATCTTACGGTGTTACACCGCATAAATCGTTTATTCTAGGAGTAACTGAGAACTTTCGAACATATTGATGTCTACATAATCATTCTCGATAACCATTGTCATTGTCATTGCTTTCTATAAGGATATTGCAATGTTTTGTATGATTAACAATGTCATAATTGCCAATGAAGAAGAGAGTAGGCCTATAATTTGTTTTTGATTAACATGGAACCTATCATGGTCATCGTTATAATCACTATCGGTTTTTTTTTATCAAATTGTATTCACTGTTTATAACAATACCATCTTTTTAGTGTCCGCAATATACACGTAGTGATTAAAACCATAAGTTTAAGTACACGCATTAGTACTATTAGTAGAAGTAGTTGGAGGATGAGTATAATTAGGAATAGTACGTGAAGTACTAGTGGTAGCAGTCCTCGTTGTTGGTATGATATAGTCATGAATAGTAAAAGAAGTACTTGAATGAGTGACAAAGTTACCATCACGATGATGATGATTGCATTTGTGAAATTCACTCTCTTTAACCCTTCCTTTTGTGTGTTTTGCCTACATGGATACTTTTTAAGTAATAAATTGTCATTCTTTCGGTCTTAAATTAAAGCTTGCCTTCCAGGGTATTTATAAATTGTGTTATTAAAATTACGCCAAATAATTACTAACTTCCGTTCCCCATGGTTTGCGTGGCAGAGTCTCCCTGAACCAAGCATAGTGGAAACTTGCATCCATTGTATTGCTGTATGCATCCTTAAATGGAATATACTGTACTGGGAAGACAAAAAAAAGCCTTCAAAAGGTGATCATGAGCAGTCCTCTCAACAATGGTCTTAAACCCATGTATTGTCCATTTTAGAAAGTTGCTGAAAGTTATTTTCCCTCAAATGATCCACATTTGGAGTAATTAATGATTATTAGTGAAATCCTCAAAATGTTCGGGCAGAAGAGTTTGAGGATTTGTGATTTAATCACTAATCACTCCAAATGTAGATCATTTGAGGGCAAATAACTTCCAGCAAGTGTCTAAAATGGACAATACATAGGTTTAAGACCATTGTTGAGAGGACTGCTCACGATCACCTTTTGAAGGCTTTTTTTGGTCTTCCCAGTACAGTATACTCCCTTTAAACCGTTAACCCTTAGTCTCCCATGCAAAATGATGGTCTGTGGGCATGATGGGGCTTTTGTGTTTTACTGGTAACGATAAACTCAAGTGGCTCACGTAGAGTTATAGGCTGTTTGCAACATTGAAGCCTAGTGGCGCGTGCGCTGAAATTTTGTTGATGTGAATGATGTATTTCGTACTCGGTAATTCAATTTGCAAGGATTGTTATTGTAATTCGTTGCAGGTCGTTCTCGTTCAGTAAACTTTCGTTGCGCATCGCGCTCTTTGGCTTGATTCGCGAAGGCACAGCGAAAGTTTTGAGATGTTGCGCTGTCATCTTGCCAATTACTCTCCGCGTGTCTTGGCATAATCATTATGTTGTCTGCGCTTCGCACGACATCGTATTTGCATCTTCGCCTACCCTTGATTAATTCGGTTGAACATTTCGTTCTAGTCTTATCTGCATGGATTTGTTTCGCAATGCATGTTGATTCGTCCCTCGGGCTCTAAGTCGTGACCTAATTCGTTGTCAGACACTCGTACTTTGCGTACTATGCAGCCACATTGCGCGCAGTACAGCGATGCACCTGTTTTCCGTTGCGCACACACTACCATGACTATGGATGGATATAGCTTGGTCGCAGGTGCACTATTGCACCTTGGGTAATCACTGATCTACCAAGTATGATGAGCACCGTGACGTCATCATAGTACATTGACTATCACAGACTTGTGTCCAGTCGGTCAGTCACCTATTGGCTTGGTCAGAGACAATTTGAGACCTATTTTCTCTGATTTTTGCTCTCTTGGCTCGGGTCAGATTCGAAAATCATTGTATTAACTTGCTTGATTTCATTTAAAGTTGGTCGTGAAATTCAATTTACCTGCAATTGTCTATCATGTTGTTCGACATAACCTACTGAACTTATAATGTAATTTCCTAGGCCATTTGGGTGATTTCCAGGTTGCATTTTTTAACATCAAATGGCCGTATATGATATGTGCCGTGAAATTCAATTCATCAGAAATTGTTGGTCTATTGGTTGTTACTAGGCAGCACTTATTGAACCGATGATGTAGCTTCTTGGGGTAATTTCCAGCGCATTTCGATTATGAGGGCAAATGATGCACTGTGAAATTTAGTCAGTCTGCGCTTGTGTTTTTGTTGTTAGAAATTGCTTTTTGAGCTGATGAGTAGTTGGGCAATTGTCAGCCCAGCCTATTGTGAAATCGAATTACGAAAAACGATATTTAAAACTTTAGCCCTTACCTATGACTGAATTCATCATTCCTGTTTTGTCTTTGATCAGACTTACGTATACAAAAGACAAGCGCCTGTGCCACAACAGTTGTGTGAGAACAGATGCTAAAGCCTTACTAGTCGTGTTACGTGCGTTAACAGATGAGTCACTATCCCTCATGTTGACGATGCGTAACATAAATCGAAGACGCTACGCTTTCTTGTTTTGACCTCGGGGAAAACGAGAATGCAAGTGCTAAGTTGATAATCTAAGCATGTCGTTTTCGCTGAACGGTTGTTGATAAGCACAAAAGACGGAGGAGTAACTTGTAACCCTGCTGTATTTAATCCTTTGACTGCCAGACAGAATGGCGCTCTATCATGTCTATGGGATTTATGTAAATTACTTGAGAATAAAAACGCATGTGGGACACATAGAGTTAAGATGTTGAGTCGATTCGGGTGTATTATGAGGAATGATTTTAAATTTGTCACCAAAATCAGATGAAGAACAAAGAAAAAAAACCTGAATCACAAGATTGGAGGGATCTCTGCTAAGGCGCTTGGCGGATGAATTTCAAACATTGCTGAATCCAAGATCACTCCACAAATTATAAAGAACGTGGATATAAGATAGAAAATCCGAATAATCTAAAATTTCTCAGTATTAACCTTATTTGACATGTAAGATGTAACGGCTTTAATTCCCCCCCGAAAAAAATATTGTTGCCTCGTCGTGGAGATTTCTAGTAAAAGGCGAACAGATTTTTAACACAAGTCGGAAAAGTCTTCACGGTCTTATAAGATACATGGTCTTTCGTACCCTTGGCCCTGAGGTCTTTTATTTAACAATTTGAGTGCCTGATAAACTGCTACTCTATGGGAATTGTGCGTAAAAGAAAGTCACACGCAGCACCTAAAGAGTAAACTCTTTCTTGCCACGGAAAGTGCTGCTACGCATAATGTGCGATTGATGCAAAAATGCAATACTGCCGCATAAAGATCGAACGAATCAATACTCATCCAATTATCTCTATCTCTACAGGTTTCTCGTTTTGTTTCTGGTCAGTTTCCACGAAAGAATAAAACCTTAATGTCCTCAGAGAGTTAAAATATGTAAAACCGACAACCGTCAATCTAATGTGTTCCCCTCTTAGTCCAGGCATTTTGTGAAAAAAAAGGGGTCAACCTCCCACTTATTGCAACAGAAAGTCTGTCAAGTGTTTTGTACTCATTTAATTTGCGTGATTTGCCCGCGGTATACTGGGGCCTTTGCGGACACTGTTATATCATAATGCAGGAGGCGACATTGGGTATGTTGAAAAATCATGATAATGAAACTTTTAGTCCATTCATTATGCCTAAATGTCGTGAATAAAGCAAACTCTCTCTCTGTGCCAGGGACAGTGCTTCTTCGTATAATGTGTGATTGGTGCAAAAATGCAATACTGCAATGCAATACTAAATATATATGGCAAATCCTTACTAGAAATTTGAATAAGCTTGCATCCTCTCATAATGTAGTTAGACTTCGACGAGAACGTACTTTTGATATCTTAAATAGTTGAAGGTCATGTTCCATCCTTTTTCTAGTCAATGATTGCAATTTGGACAGAAAGATCAGTGATAAAACATGAAATTCCAAATAAATGTGTATGTCAATTTCTTTAAACATGATATCGAAATGATAAATGCGTATATGTCTTATACATGTTGTACACATATTAATGAAATGTAATGCACAAGAAGTACACAAGAGCTGTACATGATCTATCAAAAACTGTCTTTGCATGAATATGCGAAAACAGTCCACCTTATAATTGTCCACAAGTATGTCTCGTTCCTTTTGCAATGTGACTTTTGCCAACTCCTTTTGTTCTATCACTCACTTTGTCCTTCTCTTTGAGATTTTCTTTCTCAATTTTGTTCTCTCGCCCCTTTATCTTAAATGCTAAAATACTAAAAGTTCTACAATTTGTAAAAACCAACAGCCGTTATTCTAACGTGTTCCCCTATTTATTTGCGTATTATGACCGCGGTATATTGCGGCCTTGCAAGCATTTTGTATCATAATTTAGGAGGCAACATTGGGTATGTTGGGATTTTGCCTAAATGTCGAGAATGAAGCAAACCAACTGTTTAATTAGCTGACAGGTTGTCAACAAAAAAAATCATGTTCATTACCAATTTACGATCTTAATGCAAGTTAACAATGCCGTTATTTTCTCAAGACCCCTGGAAGTGATCAATAGAAGACCTCCTCGTTTAATCCTAGCTTAAGAAGGTCAGCTGTTTTGAATATTGATAAGAACTTGCGTGATGAATTATTAGTAATTAAAAATGTTATTTTAAGAAGACCTGCTCAGAAGTAGCAGTCCAATTTGACCCTCAACTTATTTTTTTATTTTTATCCTGTCATTTTGCGGCGTTAGAACAACAAATTGCTCCTGCCAAAACAATGTTTTTCCTACACTGTGCCACGGAAACTATCCGCCAGTTTTGGACCCCTGTGCCTCTATCCGCCTTTGTTATGTTCCATTTAATTATCCTTACCCTGGTGTGTTTAGATGAACCTGTTTAGGCTAGTCATTGTATGGGGGTAGATATGTTGTACATGCACATTGTCAACATTGCATTGGAATGAGTGGTTGATTAATTTCCCTTTTATCAAATAATACCAATCCTTCTCTCAGTCTATCTTTCTTTTACTCCCCTCGTCTGTCAGTTCTGCATTTTTTTTTTTTTTTATGTTTCTCTGTCTATATATCTCTCCCCCTAGCTCCACCGCCCCACCCCTCTCTCTCCTCCTCCTCTACCCCCCTATTTTCCTGTCTCCCCCCCCCCTCTCTCTCTCTCTCTCTCTCTCTCTCTCTCTTTCCCCCTATCTCTCTCCCTCTCACGCTTTCTCTTTCTCTCTATCTCCTCCCACTCTCTCCCCTTCTCCCTCTTTGTATCTCTTTAGAATGGGCCACTAGTTGAAAGGTTTATCGTGAATTGAAGGTATGACTTTTAGGGTCCGTTATAACAGCATGATCTCGGGTTTTAAAATGTGTTGTGTCATGATTGGTTCGCATGCAAAATGCCACAGCGAAATTGAAGGTAATTGGAATAATTAGGTTATATGATATATTTGATAGCCTACTTTCTACCCGAAAAATAACCGCCTTAACCTTGGTCAAAGTGGATGTACGCACTAGAGGAGATGACATGAAGAGAGAAAAAAAAGAGATGACAATATTCATTAGATTATTTTGAAGAGGTTACCATGGTGACCGTGTGTATGGTGGCGGGTGATCATTCATCTTCATTTTTACATATCCAATCTTAGAAGTGTCAAGGAAAACCAGCAAAAGAGGCGATAGAGAGAGAAAAGAGAAATTATGGATGTGTGTATGGGACATAAACAAAATAAGTAAATGGAGAACGACGGGGAGGAACGAGAGTACATGAGTACAAACACAGAAAAAAAAGAGGAGAATAATAAAGTGATTTGATATTGTGGATGTTAGATCATCATGTCTAATTGCATTAGTATACATGTATATATATTGATTGCGATAAAAACAATGTACATCTAATTGTCAGTCAGGATTAAAATTGTGTAACAGCCCGAAAGTTAGAGTATATCTGTATTAGCGTGTACACACACAGTGAGCAGGCCTATAACGGTCCAGTAAAAATCAGCAACCTTGTTGTTATTTAGATATATTATCCTGTCAGAACCTTTTCGTGACTCCAATCACCCGTTGCCCTCTAGCCCAATACCCTAGCATCCTCTAAGGGAAAAGGCAGCTCTCGATTTAGCTTGATTCGGAAAGAGGCCTTCCTACATGTACCGGGCCCTGGTGAGAAGGTGTAGAAGTTACTTGAGTATTTTTAGCGCCAAGAACTCAATAAAATCAGCTGGCGTGCCTGCTTGACACCCGTTGCGTGCTTAAAAGTTGCACCGGTTTTTGGTTGCTTTTTATTTGATGTATAGACGCGATTTCCTTTTTTTTAAAATGCGATACTTGTTTGGCCTTAGAGGATTGACTGCCACGCTATGAGATTAGATAGTTTCACATATCCACCTCTCTTCCTCTCCCTATGTCCCTGTCTTTCTCGTCCCCCCCTCTCTCTCTCCCTCTCTCTCACTCCCGCTAACACACACTTCTGTATCTCTCTGTATTTCTTTCCCTCATCCGTTCCGTCTCTCTCTCTCTCTCTCTCTCTCTCTCTCTCTCTCTCTCTCTCCCGCTAACACATACTTCTCTATCTCTCTGTATTTCTATCCTTCTCCCGTTTTGTCTCTCTCTACCGCCCTTCTCTCTTTTCTCTCACTTCCCTCTTCCCCCTTCATCTTCATGTTATCTATCTTAAGCACTCTGCTTACTATAACATGTTTGACAAGACATTATCCGATTTATGTACTGATTTCGTTTCAATTTTGATATGAAACATTTATTTCACAAGTGAGCAATGGCATATCTACATATGTGTTATGCAATAATGAAAACCTGATTTAGTTCGAAGCAATATAACAAAGGGATATTACAATTAAAATACGCAGCCGAAATGATGATGTAGGCGGCAAGAGTCCAAGAACCAAAACTTTGTGGCGGCTATGCTTTGAATGTAACCAAAAATATGTCATCATTTTTTGTCATTTCAAATGTATACCTAAAAATGATAATGAAAGATGATGGCTGTTGTGTTGTTTTAAGTACGGGTTAACTCTTAATACGCCAACATCACATTAATGTATAATAATTGATATGCACACATCATAGGGAGCAGTAGTTTGGCAGAGTGAGAGTTAATATATATTTTTCCCTCGAGACCAGTGGGTGGTAAATCGTGATCCGCCGATAGCTTCCCGTTAGCGGCTGGGTGCTTTCCGCTCTGTCCTCGGGGCGCGCTTTCTTTAATCCTCCCTGTACCATAGGAGCACGACATGTGTAATGAGACAGTGTGCTTCTTCCTGGATTGGTATTGGGAGGGTTAACACGATGAGAACATTTCGAACTTTGCTAGACTGAGATAGGGAGAGGCAGGTCTGTCCACAAACATCTATGTCCACCAGCTGATTTAGTATGCTGTCACACCAAGTACGTCACGTGATAAAGCAGAACCAGCTGATGTGCCGTTCTGTCAGTTTGATTGATGTTAGAAAGACGTCCCTTAAAGGAAAGGGGTAGAAGTGAGAAGCGAAGTGAAACTTCTCCACCAAATCTATCCAGGGACTGCAAAGAGTAACCATTGATATGACATTTGATGTGGAATTCCATACCAAGATTGTTTGAATGTAACAACTGCTGTAAAAACACAAATCAATTAAACACCCTTTCTGAGTGAAAATTGAATGGTTATAAAATCAAAGATCCAACATAACGGGTATGGAATGTTACATCAAGGTGTGAAATCAAGGTGTGAAATCACACACTGATTTGGTATTTGTATGTATATACAGTGAAACATGTATAGAAAGACCACTCCCGGGAGACAAGAAACGTGATGGCTTTGGGCAGATGGTCTTTGTGTACAGGTTGCTTTAAAAGGTTACTAAAAATAAGTTCCCACTATAGTCTATGTAAAATTATCCATTAAAAACGAATTTCACATTTGTTTGCCGCAATAAAGTCTCATTTTGACGAAATCTAAAAAAAACAACCGCACACCTTCAAGTGACGTCAGAGGAGTCAACTGCCATAAAAGACTCCGCTGTTAAACGGAAGTCAACAATAGACCATTTTCGCAATGTATTCACAACTTTCCCCCTAAATGCGTAGTAACGCGTTATTGCATTCACCCGTATCTTTTCATTCAGATTAAATGGATGGAATGCTCTTTGAAACTATTAGTTGTTGCTACTGGACAAACCTCGGACAAGCTTCGGGGTTCCCATTTGTAACGTATTGTTTGAACGGCGTGAATAAAATTTGCATACATAACGAAAAGGGTCTATTAGAAATTATGGTTGACTTCCGTACAATCTAACAATATAACTTCAACAGCGGAGTCTTTATTAAAAGGGAAACAAACCGTGAGGTGAACAGGGTGAGTCAGAAAAAAAATCTCACATTTTTTACATGCTCATATTAAAAATACAAGAATAAATCATAATTATTGTACCAGTTTCAGATAGAATAACTCTTCTAGTCTTATTTGATACCACATGTGTGGGGAATCACTAATGAATTTATTGAATAGGAACAAAACAATGGGTTTGGGTGAAGACCCATTTATGCCAACATCAACAATGCCTTGCCGGATTTGGATTCCACTGCACAATAAGCTTGGCGCAAACGGATTTCGACACCTTTTCAAACAATGGCTGGTGTGCACTCAACCATTACAACAAAACTGAAACACATTTTACCAAGTTTTTAAAGGAATATTTACTCTACCTATACATGCTAGAAATTATCTCTGAATCCCACATTTTCTTTAAAACATACATGATCTAAAAAGTGTAACACCTTTTCTGACTCGCCCTGTATTTCGAAAGGCAGGTGGTCTATAAATTTTGGTCGCTACATCAGATTACCCTGCATACTGTAGGCCTATACCATAATATGCAGCTATACAAATTCTACGTCTACCAAGGGATAAAGTTAATTGTAAGCGGTTTTGGCATGTTTGATCAACCCGAGAGGCCCAGGAGTGTTTTGGAACTGCGTGTTATCTATTTTGGGGAATACCGCGTATATCAGTAAGCATTATCCTTAAGTCAGTAGCAATTACTAATGGGGGGAGGGGGGGGGGGGGGTCGATGAAGTATTAAAGGTAAGCATGGTGAATGGCATTTCTTTATTATCATAGGACGATAAAATATCATGCTACCTTTTCTACATGTTGTTTTTACCTTACATTTTATTGAATAAACCTTAAATTGAATTTATTGAATAATTGCAGACCTGTCTTCACTCATTATTGGGTACGAATTTCGTTCCATTGCAATGATTTTATAATTTGAAATGCTTCCTTCATAGTATGCAGAAATTCCATGTGGCAGAACCGCACGAGAACCGATGTCATTCCAACCGCTACCTCTTACCTTCAATAGCTCGAATAGAGAGCTCCGCCTATTGAAACGGAAATCGTGTTATAAAGCACGTTTCGTTGGTTAAAATGATACAGCGTGCACAGCAGTTGGTTTTCATTAGCTGCCAGATAGGCATGCATTAAACGTGATAATTTTCGACGACGCGTTCGAGAATTTCTCCAAATAACAGCAACAGAGCAAGAACACATCTCCCACACAGTTGGATAAAAATAAATTACCAGTACATTGTAGGCCTACCTATATTTTTGTTTCCTTCTCATCCAAAGCCTCATGCCGTCACCTCCCAAAGTATAAATGTGGGGACACAGTGTATAAAGATTTGTTAAAAGTATTTTCAATAAAAAAACCCAGCATATTTATCATTATGGTTACATCTATACATAATAATGAGAAAGTACTTTATGGCCTTTGAATAATGTTTTTAATTTAAACTTAAAGTAACCCGTGTTAAAGTTAAGTGTATGCAGTCTTGAAATGCTTTTATGGTGTGAGCAAAGCTCGTGATAATCCTATTGTCAGGACCAATCATATTGGACAGGCTTTGATATTAAGATGGACATCTGTGTTGTCCCTTAAGGGGTTAAGTGGCGTTTACTATACAGGCCACTCCCCCGATCCCCGTAAAATCGGAAGTGACGCATAAAGTGTCCATTCTTGTATTTCACATGGTTGTTCATTTTTTCTGTTTCCTTCGCTTTCTCTTTTATTTTATTTTCTCTCTCTCCCTCCCTCCCTCTCTCTCTCCACCATCTCTTTCCACTCTCTCTCTCTCTCTCTCTCTCTCTCTCTCTCTCTCCCTGTCTCTCTTTCTCTCTCTCTGTCCCCTCTTCTTTCTCCTCTTTTCTCTGCTACCCCCTTTCTCTCTCTCGCACAAAACACCCAATTTTTTTTAGGACTTCACAAATTTATCGTAAATGAACAATGATAGATAATATGTGAATGCACATGATATATATGACAGACACCACTGGCTTGTGTTAGTTATTCTATTTACAAACTCCAATCTCTGTTAGATATGTTTCTTTTTCTATGTTTAGCAATCATTTCAAAATGTTATTTATTATTTCCTTACTGCCTCCGCATATTTATCTCTATGTGGCAGCATTGTTAGTGTTCATAATTTTCTTCATTTTTTTACAGCGGTGATGTCGCAGAGATCATCATCGTCAACGAGCGTCTCACGGACTACGATCACGAGAAGGTATTCGATCAGCCGGACGACCAAGATCATACATAGCACAAAATGTAAGCATGAACCACGTCGACGAATATAAGGTGACACATTACCCAGAAATGAATACCATTTGTTTATGTGCCACGCCAGTAATGTACACACATTGTTGTGTCATCTTAGTATCAGGATATAAGCAGTCCCAGTAGTCTTGCTGCCAGACTCTTGGATATTTCAAATCCAAACTACCACAGGCACAATATGCTTGCACTAGGGTCTGATACTAACACGACCTGGGTCCCGTTGCATAAAACCTATCATTAATGGTAACTCTGCCATCGATGGTAGCTACCATGGTAACATCACTGGACAGCCAATCAAATTCAAGGTTTTCGTAGAAGTTGTCATTGATAGCACAGTTACCATCAATGGTAAGATTTATGCAACAGGGCCCAGTTCTCCTTTTTTACCCAGTCCGTTCGAGATGGAGAAAACAGAGAGTGGCTAGTCTACTACAGCCAGACCAGGGTCTTGTTGCATAAAACTTTCCATTAGTTGTAAGTCTGTCATCAATGGTAGCTATCATGGTAACACCGCTCAACAGCCAATCAAATTCTAGGTTTTCATAGAAGTTGAAATTAATAGCAGAGTTGAGAGAGAGTGGCTATATAATCTTTCCCTGGAATCGACAAAGCGTAATATTCGGTTTTGAGGAAATAATCTTCGATAAGTGATCAAGCTTTCTTTTTTCGTACCACGAAAATAGTCGTAATTTCAAAAAGTCAACGTTCGGCAATAAATTTCAATCAAGTCTCAGTGTTAGATTTTCATTTATTCTACGGGAGTTATAGTACTTCTGAAATTTCACAGTTGGTATCCCAAAGATACGTGCTAAATATATGCAAACTTTCATGAAGTTTGCAGATGTTTTTAAAAGGGACGGGACATCTTTAAATGCTCCAACGTAGATTATCTCATCACCGCATCTGCCTAGCATGAACATGAAGAGGAGCTTATCCCCAAACATGTATTTTATCATGGTTAAGCTCTTGAAAGCCGTCTAACACAAGAATTATATAACCAGTGTAATCCCAAAGATTAAATACATTAAATGAATTATCGGATTACTCAAAATTAACGTAAACTTGCATTCTATTAATGCTCAATGAACGGTTAACATTTGAGACAGACGAGACGATGGACGGATACGAAAGAAAAAGAAGAAGATCCCTTAATCGAGCATACTTCATTCATCTTTTAATCACATAAGACGGATTATGACTCGAGATTTAAGACGTTAAGAAGCCTGTCTTGAAGCATGTGCCAGTGTCAATCTCAAGGTTTGTGTCATTGTGAGGGTCTAAGATCTGACAGCGTTGTATGAAAGGCCACACGAAAAAGAACAAAGGCAAAGTATTTAATTCTTCATGTGCCGTGTGTACATTTTGTCACCAATAATGTACATTAATCCCATTCAGCAGGGCAACAGGCAGAGAAAGACTTGATAATATTTAAGGATGATTATTTCTTTTTTTTTCTTCGGGTTAATCTGCCTCCTTCAATCCTAAAGATTCTTGCGGATATGTTTCCATTATACTCTCAAGGTTAGTCATTCAGCTGCATTTCAGGGTTTATAGGAAACATGGGTAGTTCATTTTCAAATTATGATAACCTTTAATTACTAATCGCATACCTAATGTATTACACTCTGTAAATCTGGAAATTGCATAGTTCATGCTTTCTATAATCGTCAGTTCCCATTGTCGTGATTATGTATTATGCTTTGCAAATGTACGTAGCGTGTTATGTACACGGCAGATTGGGAGAACTGTATTATCGCCAATGTTGGTATAAGACTAGACCACAAATAGGTAGTTTGGATCATAAATGACCAACAATCTACAAACCCGACGCGTCTGGAAAAGTATGATAGGGCGGGTGGTTGCCGCATTGTCTTTTCCGACTTATTGCTATAGCAACCAAACTTTATTTCCGAAAACTAACTGCGTTGCATTATAATGGTGATAACATCTGTACAAGGCACGCAATCGCAATACGTAATGTTCCTTAACCATTCCTGTGCCAAACAAAATACCTCTCTATGGAATTTGCGTACATTGCAGGTGAAGAAATACTAACATCGCACAGAGGGTGTTAAAGATCATAAACATGCTAAATGTATCCCCAAGAGTTTTGAGAATTCGAACATATGTAGTTATACAGTACCAAAAGAAAGGGACCATGATCGTGCTTATATGCAGTGATATTAACACTTTCTTTGACAAACGAAATGCTATTCTATAGAGTACCGCAGTGGTGTCGTCATATGAGCATGTTGTCAAGACAATTGGCTCTAAACGAAAATCACTCCAGCGAGAGGTTTAGCGGTCCGATATTATCGAACCACCACTGCGCATGCGTGTTGAATATAGACACACCCTCGCTAATACATCCCCAATATTACTGAGTCATAAAAAAAGGATACATAAGAATTTTACATTAATAAAGATATAGCAACTATCAAATAGGATTATTAAAAAAAAAATAGTTCCTCTCACGAAGAAGAAAACCTGTATCTCAAAGGGTATCTACAGACATCACTTACATGTATATGTAGGCATGATATCATAATGTATATCAACGTCTTGTGGGAGAATAAGAAGGTATTTTACGACCAGGTTCAGGAAAGAAGGACGGTATATGTCTGAAATCAGACAGGAAGTATTTCGGTAAACGGTTTGTGGATCTCATTTCTGGTCTGAAGAAAGTTATGGGACAAAATGAATGTCAGTGTACATCATGGATATTCTGTACAATTGCCAGAGCCATGATAAGGTTACATCGGGTGGAGCTAAGGCCTGGGATGTGTGACTCCCCCTCCCTTCCCCTTTACTTCTTAACCCGTCCCCAACGATGCCAGTCTCTATTACCATGGTTACGAATATAGTCTGCAGGTAGTTTTTCTTCTCTCCCGTTCAACTTTGCGCGCCCCGTCCAACTGCAAATAAGCCCAATCCTCTTTAAATTCAATTAATTTGTATTTGATTAATTTTTCATCTGAACGTAACATAGAGAAAAACACATCTTCATTTGTTTTATCATGATTATGTACTCGTACGTACAACTAAACTCATTGCTTGCAAGTTTTCTTGGACTTGGATGCATTCATAAACAAAGTCGGGTAAATGAAGTCATAACAGAATGATGTCATAACAGAATGGTGGTCGACTTTAAAACACGGTCATGTGGATTACAGGAGCCAATGCCAAATCTTCTACTTCCCCATTTCGTATGCTACAAGAGGAAAAACACGCACGAAAGAAGTTCTGATTCTGACGAAAGGAAGCAGGTGTCAAATCACTAAAATCTGGGTTATTGAAATTCTTAGATTGTACCCAGTATTCCCTGCATACCACCAAAACCTGGACAATAACTATTCATCTTGCTGCGAGATATTCAATCTAACATAATGTGGTGTTGCACTGATGCAAATGCAAGTGACAGACACATTTTGCTCATTTACAAGAAAAGTTTTTTTTGGTTAGTTGTTTCCATTAGTCAGAGTAGGGCAGAGATGATGACATCGTCTTTCTTTCGTAATGACTCTTGAGATCCAAGTAGATGTAGGCGGCACAATGTGTTAACCATTTGAGTCCCAGTGATGTATCTCTTGCACCAGCAATCAGCCCTAACAAAAGGAAGCAAAAACAGAAGTGAATGTTCTGGTAAATGAACAAAATGCGTCTGTCACTTGCATTGGTATCAGTGCAACATCACATCATGTCAGATTGAATATCTCGCAGCGAGATTGATATGTCTTCTCCAGATTTTGTCTGTATGTAGGGAACACCCGGTACAATCTAAATGCACGAATGGCCCAGATTTGAGTGATTTATCACTTGCGTCCTTTGTCAAAGTAGGGCAGTAATGTGCGCAAACCTCATAGAGTAGTACTCGGTCTTACAAACAGACAAAGGAAGAGATATATCGGGTAGTCAAGGTCGTGATTGTGATGGTCAACTTCACTTTTGATTTCGGTGCTCAAGGTCTTCGGTTAGCCATGGATTTCCCGGATAAGGTGTCTGTTTTAAAGCAACTTAGAATTTGTGAAAGAACTTTGCATAACATTTCACACCGATCTTGTAGAACCCCGACGCAATTATACATTATTCATATTCCATTTTGCGATCTTAACTAGTATTTTATCAACTTGACTTTTGTTTCGATCATAACATTTAGTTTAGTACCGTATTTTACCGTATTTGTTTACAATGCTATGTGTTCTGTGTGTCACATGACTTTGATGAAAAACAGTAATTACCTACTCTCACAAAAGGAAGCAAGTGACATATCACTCAAATCTGGGTTATTGGTATTCTTAGATTGTACCCAGCATTCCCTACACATTTTCATAGGCTCCTCCACACCAATTAATTTATATCTGCTTCATACACAAAATATATTTTTCTAAACATTGCAACGCAATCATAATGTGCAGTAAATATTTTATTTGAAAATATGTTATACATGCATTTTGATTGAAAATACAATGGACGATGATACACATTTTGTCATCATGTTAAGATATGGTATCGTGTATGCTATTTCTTAGTTAAGTAGCGTATGATTTATATGGTATTATTTTGAAAAAGTGTGGAGAAACAAAACATTTTTGGCTATTTGCAGTGATGCCCCAAGCCAGTCGAGCCTCCTCATCCCGCCCCTGCGTTCGCCCGTCCACACTGGCCGGCTTGATTCAATTCATCACCGTCGACCGCACGGCGAACATCACCAACCAGGGCAAGACGTTCCCCGAAGGCACGACCATCAACTACGCCTGCCAAGACCCCGGAAGGACTCGTCTCGTGGGGTCATCCAGCCGGCGGTGCTTGATGGGAATATGGACGGCCCCGGCACCGACATGCGGTATGTATACACGATGAGGGCACTTTGGAATGGAAAGGGGGTGCAATGGGAATGAGATATGTACAGATTTGTTTTCTATTGGAAGGTTGAGGTAATAATGTAATTGTGTGCCAGTTAAATAGCCTCTCTATGGGATTTGTGTGTATTACTTGTGAAAAAAGGGCACACGTGACACTCACAGAGGGAGGGTAGCATGTAAAAACAAAATCATGTAAATACCACGTATAATGGCAGAAAAGTGTATAAGAACTTCCCCCATAGCATTAGAAGTAGGAATGATATTGTAAACGGAATTATATTGATTACTAGATCTCGAGTGAGTTTTAAGCGGGTTGTCCAAAAATCAAATTGGACTTATTCTTTATGGACCCGATACTGCAAAAGCACACACTGCAGAGGAGAGCCGCACTGCCCAACATACTGACCGGTGCAATATGGTTTATGAATGTAGACCACTGCATGTAGACCACAGTATGGTTGCTCTGAAACCGGTTGTTTTAAAGGGAATATATTGTACTGGGAAGACAAAAATACCTTCAAAAGGTGATCGTGAGCAATTTTCTTGCCAATGGTCTTAAATTCATGTATTGTCTATTTTAGAAGCTTGCTGAAAGTTATTTGCCCTCAGATGATCTACATTCGGAGTAATGAGTGATTAAATCACAAATCCTCAAAATGTTCGGCCTGAACATTTTGAGGATTTAATCATTAATCATTAATTACTCCAAATATGGATCATTTGAGGGCAAATAACTTTCAGCAAGCTTCTAAAATAGACAATACATGAATTTAAGACCATTGGCAAGAAGATTGCTAACAATTACATTTTGAAGGCTTTTTTGCCTTCCCAGTACAGTATATGCCCTTTAATCGTAAAGAAAGGTATTTTACTCCCCCGAAAATGGTTTGTGAAGCTCTGACTGTATAGGGCTACACTACTGTTCAGTGTAGTTTGCGTCGTATGAAGAAGATGCTTTTCAGATTGAAAGGGGTGGAATACATTTTACCTAGAATGATGAGGATGTGTCCGGACTGAAAGGGGGAACAGCCCAGTTTACATAGTATATGTTGCAACGTAGATGACGAGGGCGTTTTGTGATTGGGAGGGGTATATGCGCTCCTAAGCCATACTAGCTAATGCATTTCCGGAAACACAGTACTGCAATCCTTAAGTATAATCCTACGGGCGAACATTACTTTGGTTTCCGTTTCCATTTTTATTTTCTCTATGATATGCCGTCATACCATTAGCCAATATGCCATACACTTCGTAAAGGATCTTGATAATGTTACCCTTGTCGTGAGAAAATAACATTGTTCGCGACTCATACTTGAAAACAAATTCATAAATCAGTACTGAAAAACTTCCTAGTGCATCATTTTGGTCATTTATATTATTCTTTTTGAAGGTGCGGTTTCCTACTGAATTCATAAATGTATTTTTTGTTTCCCCAATAAAAAATATCATACATATCATTCCGTCGTCAACAGTAGGTGACATTCAGTAAGTCACACACAGACGTGGTATTATAACATCACGTCTGTCTATTCATGCTTGTCGTAGTGCAGTCTGAGATATACAACATACGGAAACAGTTTTATCGACTGTCGCTGATTTAATGATGGGCAGACCAGACAAACAACATACGAGAATGGAGAAACATTTCCGCCCGTTCACTGAGGGATCGGCAGGCTTCTCTGTGGTGCTCGTAATCGAATCTATCACTGCCTCTTAGTCAGCTTGATTTGTATGTTTATGTAATCGTCATTGGGAAGTCATTCATTGTACTCTATACTGAATGCATGTGAGGGTCCTCCTAGATTAGTCACATATACCCCTCTACCATATTCCCCTCCCCCCTCTCTCTCTCCCTCTCTCTCTCTCTCTCTCTGTCTCTCTCTCTCTCTCTCTCTCTCCTTTTCTCTCTCCCACTCTCTCTCTCCCTCTCTCCCCCTCTCTCTCCCTCTCTCTCTCTCCCCCCCTCTCTCTCTACCTCCCTCTCTCTCTCTCCCCCCTCTCTCTCTCCCTCTTCTCTCTCTTTCTCCCCCTCCCCCCCTCTCTCTCTCGCTCTCTCTCCTCTCTCTCTCCCCAGTCTCCCTCCCCCTCTTCCGATCCCCGTCCACCATGCCCTTTCCCAGCCATTCGCCTTTAATATCGGCAACATGAAACCATGGAAATGCGTAAACTATGACTACACGTAGTCCTGCCCATGAAAATAACATTATGTGATGCTGAATGTTGAGAAAACTTAACTTTAACTCACTATGCGCCAAGAGTTTTCCTTTTTTCCAGTGACACACGCAATGCCCATAGAGAATATTGTGTCTGGCCACGAGGAGTTAAAGCGTATGTGTACGCGTGAGCCTCGATCGTCCTGTACAAGCAGATAAAATAATGTGTACAACGACATACATACATGGGAGAAGTGTGTTGACCTCTAGCAAGAAGAAACGGTCTTCAGTCGTATCAGTTGCGCCATATAATGATGACGTAAGTGTAGCTGGAAGGTGTGAAGCTCTCACTTAGGCCTTGTGTAAGGTATACCTCACATATCCGGGTTTGTTCGTGTCGGTGGCATTATGATCGAATGCTCAGAGAGGGACGTTTTTTGTTTCTGGTTCGTATTCGTTGTTTTCTTCTTCTTCTTCTTCTTCTTCTTCTTCTTCTTCTTCTCCTCCTTCGTCTTCCTCTCCTCCTCCTCCTTCTCCTCCTTCTCCTCCTCCTCCTCCTCCTCCTCCTCCTCCTCCTCCTTCTTCTTCTTCTTCTTCTTCTTCTTCTTCTTCTTCTACTTCTTCTTCTTCTTCTTCTACTTCTTCTTCTTCTTCTTCTTCTTCTTCTTCTTCTTCTTCTTCTTCTTCTTCTTTCTTCTTCTTCTTCTTCTTCTTCTTCTTCTTCTTCTTCTTCTTCTTCTTCTTCTTCTTCTTCTTCTTCTTCCTCTTCCTCCTCTCCGTCCTTTTGCTTTCTCCTCCTTCTTTTATTTTACATGGTAATACATGGTAAAAGTTATGAGCTGCAAAAAAAAATATACACATACTTACATTAAAAAAAAATGAAAAAGGATATTTTTTTCTCTTAGCACATGTATTATATTTGGGGGAAGACCAGCAAACTACGATGCAATGTCTACGATTTTTTTTCAAAGCGATACCATGGTTACCCATAATATCAGCATTTGGAAAATTACATAATGCCGAAGCAGAGACTAAGACATGATTAATATTAGGGAAAGATATAAGACGCCCCGTATTAAATGAGACAGAAGTGGGCTAACGAATATTGATAGAGGGCGGATGCAGCTTGTAAATAAAAGTGTCCGATTTTGTATAGATCCAGCAAATGTAGATCACTTTTCACTTTTCTCTCTCCCCTGATCTATCACCCCAGCAAATGGGTGATTGCATAGCGGGTCCGAAGAGGAAAGGGAAGGAGAGAGGCGGAAGGGCATTGTAGCGACATAAGATATGGTAGACATGGTAGAGGGGCAGAGAAATCGGCATGATCGGGGGACAGAGAGAGGCAGACAACTGAAGAGAGAGAGAGAGAGAGAGAGAGAGAGAGAGAGAGAGGGGGGAGGATAGGGAGAGAGAGAGAGGGGTGTGGGGGGAGAAGGGCAGAGGAACAATGAAGTTAAAGTGAGCTAGACGTGATAGAGGAGGTGAGAGAGAGAGAGAGAGAGAGAGAGAGAGAGAGAGAGAGAGAGAGAGAAGGACGAGGAGGACGAGGGAAAGAGAGAGAGAGGGGGGATAGACGTGGTAGAGAGAGGGGGAAAGAAGGGAAAAGAGAGAGTTGGGAGATGTACAGAATAGTAATGAAGTGACATAGCGGCAGAGAGAGAGAGAGAGAGAGAGTGGTGGAAGGAACGATAGAGTGTGAGAAAAAAAGCTTAGGGAGAGGTGGGATGGGAAGAACGGGAAATATCATCCATTACGGGGTAGTTTCAACAAATTGGGGGCTACATAAAGACTTCGTTGTGTTATCATGGTTATATTCCTTCACCTCTTGCTTTAGCAATCAGGAGGGTGCTCTGACATGTCTTATATTAACTTATGCTGAAACAAAAGATGAACAAATTGTCATGCTGATACGTACTCACTGCTCATTTTATTTCTTTCTCCTTGTCTTACATCAACCTTTTCAGATCGTTTTAATACATTTTACCCAGAATGATACAAATGTTATTTATTGGAACGTGGCTTAAGTTGATCCGTTTGTTTTTAGAAATGTATGTTGTGCGTAAAAATCCACGGTTAGTCACCTTAAGCCTGCTCAGCCGACTGAATCTTCTTCTCTCATTAGTCTTGACGAGTCGGCGCCAGATGTTCCATTTTTTTGTCATTAGGCTCTTATCCCTTATAATCCAAGAACACAATTCTGTCCAAAAATTCGAGCAGACGCAAACCATTTTGTCGTGTCTTTGCCAAATCATGTGATCAGAATTCATATGATCAGAAGTTAAGTTGGCCACCTCTTTAGAGTTAAGGTTGTGAAGTAGAGCATATCTACCATTGTTTAACTCTTAACGTGCCACTGGCAGATATGTTCACAGTCGGTACGCGCAAATCCCATAGAGCAGCATTTTATTTGGCGCACAAAGGTTCACTATTTTTGCCTATTTGAGACATTTTTTACACTTATTGTTTAAAAAGAGCAGTATGGAGTCTGGCAGAGAGTGAGTTAAATTTATATTGAATAGGGCTTGCTTTACCATACTTCAAATGTATATTTCCTCATTTCTTTCGTTTGATTTTGAATGATTGATTGCTAGAACAATGGATTGATTAATTAAATGTTATGAATATTGGTTAACTGATTGATATATATCTTTTGAATGTTTGATCGGGTGAGAGAGTGATTTAGATCATTCAATTCCAACATAGGATGGTGTTTTCTAGTATATTGATATTTTATTGTTTAATATGATTAATTCACTTAGTCATCAATACGATTGATTTACTTATAAAGAACATTTTGTGGGTGATTGCTTAATAAAATGCTTTGGATTGATCGAGAACATGATGAAGGCATTGTCTGATTGATTGATTAATTGATTTATTTCATCAAATTTCAATCCAACTACTAATATTCAATGATCGCTTGATCATTCATTTAATCTAAAGACTATCTTTATGATGACGTCATTCCAACCGGTGCGCACCGTACGGGGAGACCCAATGTTATTTGGTCAGACCATAGGTCCATGGTCAGACATAATTAACCTCATAACTAATGACTGACAGCTGTGTTCACATTTCCATCACCGTCATCAGACGTGACAAAAAGATATCGATAGCCTTGAGACGTCCCGACCAGTTGGATTATATTTGTTTATTTTTGAAGTATGACAAAGGTGTTTTTGCGGCTAAGGAAGTAAATTTTTTTTCAACGGCGGTACTCTATCTGAATCCTCAAGGTTATTTTGTTTAATTCAGTCTGTATTCAATATTTACAGGTTAAAGTCAATATGATTATCTCAACCCTTTGTGTCCTTCGTGTGCTTTTTTTTCACAAGTAATACACACAAATCCCATAGCAGTCTATATGACACAGACAGGTTTAACCCTCTCATTGCCATTGGCGTGGAAATGTGTAGTAAGCCAATAGGGTTTTTAAAGCCTGGTAATGTAATGGTTAACGAATGTCCAACCTGCGACACCCCGTTCTTGCATACTATACAAAACGAGAGTGTTACATATAATGTAATCCAAGTTCGTTTCGCTGTGTCTGTGAAACCTGCTTCATGTAAATATCAACTCTAAAAAACCCACTGTTTTTCTCTTAAAAGTATTTTCTATTTAAGCTATCGTAATTCCAGTCTGTACGCTGTTTATGTGATTATACACTGTATGATGAGACATGGTAAGCTAATGTCAATGTATACGATAAAATAAATCTTTGAAGACGCAATAATCGAAAAAAAGATGGGATAGGGTATAATTCAAAACTCAATTATTCAAAATGGTGGCTTAATTCTTAGAATGGTAGTGCATGATATTAGCATTTAACATCACTATTATATTATCACATGATTTAAGTATGCAACATGTGTATCATTGACCGAGAAATACAAAGTTGACTAATTTCCGAGTTTTATTCAATAACAAAATTTGATCTGTTAAATAACATGCTAAAGTGCACTTTCTGACCACATTACTTTCTTACGGTTTAAGTAAAACTCTTGCTTGGACATTGTCATGTGATGAGAGCGGAAAACATGGGTTGAAATGTGATAAACAATAGAATAACTTGTCATTTCCTTCATGTGTGTGAAAGGGGACGCGCAGGTCAAATTGACAATCGATGAGGTAGGGACTGGGAGGTTGATAAGATCGTCTTCCACTTCGTTCCTCCGCGAACAATTATTTTGTACAGGAAAGAAAAGATATGTGCAGAGACACATGAACATTGACAGGGGATGGAGGAGAAACCACGACAGAAAGCGAGACATATTTGGAAGTATTGGAAAAGGAGGAGAGGGAATGGAGAGGAGGGGAGAGAAGAAAGATAAACAAAGGATTCAAATAGAGACAGGTACACAGACACAGACAGGCAGACAGACAAACAGACAGACAGACAGACAAAGATTGAGACAGATATATTCACAGGCGGTCAGAGGAAGAAATTATGAAATACACAGAGACATACAAAGAGAAAGTGGAAACTGGAAGGAAGAAGACGAAAGAGAGAGAGAGAGAGAAGGGGGGAGACAGAGAGGGAGGAAGAGAGAGAGACACACACGCACCAGAGGAAGAATATGAGTGGGTGAGGGAAGGAGAAAGGGAAAACATAGACATGGCCGAGGAGGAGGTAGAATGAGAGAGGGCAAGGAGGTGGGGGGGGGGGGGGGGGGGGGGGGGGGGCGGGGCGGGGCGGAGAGCCAGTGAAACGACACCAACATTACCTATCATGACTTTTGGATGCCAGCCCGGGAAGTTGAACGGTAATGTTACTAGAGAAATGGGGTCATCGGTAACAAACACTGGAAGTGATTAGTAAGAACCGGGATATGCGGGACGTGACACGCACGATCTAGGAAACTGTTGTCCGGGCAATTTGATCTATTGTATTGTCGGTTCTTGCATTTTGTCTTCTCCACAGTAGCATCAACTTCCTTTCACTGAACTTTCAGTAACTGGGATATAGGGTGATGGTGTCGATATATTTCCTGGTATCTTGTCTTCTTTATCTACCGTTTTGGCACAACATGAGTTGTTTTCACTCGTACGCTTGTTGCCCTGTTTTGTCGTGCATGATCATGAAAATATACTATTATCATACATCACCATACGCAATGGCCTACTCAATATTTCAGTTGTCGTGGCTACTATTTTAAATTGTTATTTTGAACATTATCATATAAACACCCTCGGACATCATAATGATCCTTAGGTATACCATATACGGCGGGTATCAACTCTCTGTGCTCTATAGAAATTGCATGACTTGCTAGTGAATAAATAATCACACGCGGTTAAGGTGTTATGGTGTCGGCCTCGCGCACCCGCCTTCAATGTATAGGCCTTTACACATACTGCTATCATTTCAAATTCGACATAAAATCTAATTATGCTTTTCCATCCACCTGTATTTGCTCTACACCCATCCCTGTAATCGTGACAATAATGGTTTCCTGAATTGTGTCCTTGCAGAAACTGTGCGCACCCAGTTCGGACTGACCACTTCCCCGGACGTTCCTCGGTCATCGACCATCGAGGGAGCGTTCGCGATCTACCTCACCCCGTACACGACGTACGTGGACATCACTTGCCTCGTCCTCAACGGATCGCCCGAGCTAACAGCCCCGCACATCTCGGACGAGTCGGCCAGAGCCGAGCGCTACGAGAGCGCTGTCGGCGGCGGGCAGACGATCGCGGGGCTGCGCATCTCGGCGCCGGAGCCCGGGGATGGGGGAACGTTCACATGCGCAAATAGGGACGTGCCAGCGGAGATGCACGATATAGAGATTGTGTTTGATGGTAAGCATTATGACGTTTTGTCTTTTAATGGATCCGAGTGACGGGTTTGTTCTTCACTCGTCACATTGTTCAGAGCCATCGTGTTGCCCCTTCTCTCTGTAATTCTCTACCTGCCCATATACATTGAGCCAATTCTGTAAATCAGTTTAAGACCCTGCTGAAAACTTACCTTTGTAATAAATAATTCCCGGGAATATCCCAGTTTGGGGTCGGTCAATGGAGGTGCATTATCAACGTTGATTTTTAGTATTTACCCATTTATATATTTATCATTTTTGAATTACTTAAGGTTTCTACTGTATTTCCTTGGATAATTGAGAGAAAAAGTGAGCTTAGAAACGCCCATATTAAGCGCCAAATAAATGTTTTGTATTCTTCTTATTATTATTACCAGCCTGTGGCTTTGTCCCTTTTTCTCCTTTGTCGCTAACTTGTTACCACCGGTCAATACGAGCCACATCAACGGTGTATTGTTGGTCAAGTACCCGGATATGACGGCCATTAGTTTTGGACCATTTATGAGCAAATTTCGTTAGCGTGCTGCACTTGCCATAGGGTACAGTATTTAAACCCCTACTTACTACAATTGTATATCACACCTGGCGAAGTGTTGCAGCGGCGCACGAAACGTCGTGATATTTTCGATTCCGCTTACCATACACTGCGAGACAAACCATTATCAGTAGCCATATTATTATTGTTATTATTAATAGCTGAATGTGGATCTTAGATACAATAGCTGCTTACATTCATTTGTTGTGATATTATATACAGTATTTCCCCATTAAACAACAGTTTTCACAAAGGTTAACAATTACATCCAAAATACATTATGCAAATCAATTTTGATACCTCAAAGACACAACTAGATAATGTGAAGTAATAAAAGCAACTAGGTCCATCAAATCAAGGTACATTGACAGACAAATCTTAGACCGCTGATGGTGTCTCAAAATCATCACAGAATCACAACATTTATGTTTTCGTTGCCATCATTATGTGGACAAACTTAATATACCATAGTGATTCCGAGGACAGAATCAATAATAATGTTTCACATTGATTTATTTGGCTCCCATAAAGTTAATCCTGGCTTAGCATGTTTAGTACACTTTCTGTGTCAAACTTCTGTTCTGAATACTAGCCAATGAATTGAATTATGTCGTTACACAGACCAGCGCTACGCCCTCCAAGACCCGTGCCCAAGCGACATCACCGTGCCGGCTGAGTTCAACTCGACACACGCGTTCGTGACGTGGGAACCGCCAAGCTTACTCGACCCAATGAACGAGATCTCGCTGAGGACGCTCTACACATCAGGGAACCGCTTCAACCTGGGCAAGACTGACGTCACCTATAACGTTTCCGACATCTTGGGCATGGCGGAAGTGTGTGTGTTTACTGTGACTGTGGCAGGTGAGGGACATATTGTTTTCGTAATATATTCACAACTTATAATCACCCGTATCTAGCCATTCAGTTTCAATGGGTGGGATATACTTTAAAGGTGATATTCATAGAAAATCCAAAAATATGAAGATATTCACCTCCAGAAAGCTTATAAGCCATACAATGAGCTCGGATGACATTCAAACAATATATCACTTTCCAAAAAGCGAAATTAGGGTGAAAACAATCACCGTATTCTCGGGGACAAATTTGACCAGGGAGGTGTTACGAAGGAGTAGAAACTCGAGCATAATATATTCAAACATCTGTATGGGTTCTAAAGCGTGCTCATGAATGTCAAAAGCATTTCATAATCATGAAAATGCTTTGAGGTTCCATGTGCCGTGCCGACATTTAGCTGATGTCAACTTGAAAATACATTTCTTTAATTTCCCATTTGTCTGTAGACGTTTTGTTTTTGACAAATGTGTTTGCAAACTTTAAGGAAGTTAACGGCTGATAATGACAGATCCTTTACTCTGCTTTTTTTTTTGAAAAGTATTGAGGAATCATTAAAAATCGGACATATGAGCTATTTGTATTACTTACAAAATTGGCCAATTTCTTCACTTTCCGACAACTTGTGCATTTGGGGGATTCAACCACTCTCAAAATGATACATTAAGCTGTGTATTATCATTAACGGCGTTTGTGTGTGTTTGCGTGAAACAGAGATATTTCACTTGAAAAACTTGCTTATTTATGTTTGCTGATACCTTTTATGCTCATGGAAGTATTAATGCTATTAACAGAACGGGACAAGTGAAATAAGACATTTCTTTCGTTCTCTCTGAGAAGCCGTTGCCACACAATCATGTTCATAATTGTTCAAACACCTGAACAGCACCTGTTGAGAACACATAACTTTTCAGCGGCTTGGCACATGGGTTCAAAGGAAGAAAGTTGCTTCATATCCTTCCATAACACATCCCTGGTCTGACGTAAGAAACGGGAGGCGTTATTGTGCATTACACATGCCAATCCGCAGCTTCTTTTCCGCCAGAAGCATCAGGCATTGTTAATGAAACTGTGATGGCAGTTGCTAGTGGAATAACAGGTGTGATACACAATGGTCATTGTGAAGCATATCCCGGCTGTGACGTACACACAACGCCACTTTCCCTTAGGCGATTTCGTAGGTCAGGAAGAGAGTCAATTTACTTTCATTAAACACATTAACTGAACACTTTCATGGCATGTTAGCTGCATAAATTGCTTTAATAACTCATTCAATTATAAAATAAACTATATTTATTTGATTTTATTTCCTATGAATATCCCCTTTAAATCTACTAAATGTTAAACAAATCTGTTGACACTCTCGAAAAAAAAAATGTTACAAAATATCACAACTCGAATCCAGCTGGATTGTACACGTCATGAAGTCAAAGGATGTAAATTTTTCTCTCTTATTTTTGATTGATTTATTGATTTTAATAATATTATTATTCATTTATTATTATTATTTTTTTTTTTTTTTTGGGGGGGGGGGCAGGTTTGATAACATGTTATTCATTAACATTCTTGTAATAGTTCTTTGAATATTTTATTAGATTTTAAATACCATGGATACCATGGATAGTGTGTTGCTAGTTTTCAATACATGCAATATCATTTCGATTATACTCATCACCACCACCCTCTCCCACCTGTACCCAACCAGACATGGAGCCCCCAAATATCGAGGGGTGCCCCGACGACATCACGGTGCCGACGGACCCCGGGCGGGCCATGGCCCAGGTGGGTTGGGACACCCCCACCGCCTGGGACAACACGGGCCAGGTCACGCTAGTCACCAAGTCTCTCGTTGGGTCCTACTTCGGTATCGGGTCTTTCCCCATAGCCTATAGCGCTACAGACGCGGCTGGGAACGAGGCTACGTGCTCCTTCACCGTCACAGTAGAAGGTATAAATTGATGTTTGTGATTGTGTGGAGTATGTCTATAAGGAAGAAGAGAAAAGCACAAATAAGGGGGGACTGCCTGGATAGAAAGAACAAACATGGGGGAAGGGGAAATCAAGACGTTTGAAAACTGTGCGGGCAGTGAAACGTTCAATTTGAGAATTGATGGCGGCGTACTTCATATGCATCAGTTACCCAGTGTAGAAGAGTAGACTTGTGTAAAGAGAAAAAACAATTTTTGATACATGTAATACAATGGACTCGTTGCGATTTTGAAGAGGCATGTACGTTAATTCAGTAATCTCTTTATGACTTTTAGCAATCATTAAAAGTTATCAAAATTGGCACAAATCATTAATCAGAGGTAAACCTACATTATCTCATTACAAATTGTTTTATCATGGGTTGACCACATGGTAAGGTCTTGATACCTTTTTGTTTTGCTACAAATTAATACTTTTAACTTGTACATGAAATGTTCGTTTATATTATTATAGATTTGTATGCAGTTTATATTGTTGTTTTTTGCATTGAAAAATAAACTGAACTGAACTGAAATCATGTCTGATCCATGATATCAAAGGTTCTTCTTCCAATCTCTCCTCCCACCCCCTTACCCCACCATCAGATCGCGAGCCACCCTCGTTGACTTGTCCCCCAGACATCGTCGTAGAAACTCTACCCAGTTCGATGATGTCTATCGCCAACTGGAGTCTACCCACAATTCGAGACAACTCGGGCTACACCATCAGTTTGAGCGACCCCGGCACGGAGGGCAGGTTTACGTACGGAAAGACCAATCGGACGTATTCCGTACAGGATGGATCCGGGAATATCGCCAACTGCAGCTTCACTGTCCATGTTAGAGGTATGGATGGTTGCTATTATATGTTATATTCCACATACTAAGAATGTTGCTACATGATTGGTCAAGAGTTAATCACGTGATAAAGCGTAGTTTTGCCCATCTGATCATCTGAGAAGAAAAATTCATTACACTCTAGGTGATAGCACTTTTTGGTTTTTGGTAAAGAACGGGCTCAGCGGAATTACAGCGTTATCAAATTTCGAGGAAGTTTTGGGCGGGCGCGTTCAAAACCTCCCAGTTCTTGTGGCTTATAGGAGACCTGAGACCGCTGACCGCTATGGTCCACACCACAGTGCATGCGTGTAACGCGAACAATGCCTACTGCCCGACGTATCGTGCACTGGGGCAATATGATTATGGATGTATAGACTGTGGTCGCTCGCTACGTTTCAAAAGTAAACAAGGATAGTTTTTCACTTTTCATGACTAGGTTCGTGCGACTGTGAGATTTCATACACATTATTTGTAGGGTATTTTGCTGATTCTTGCCGAGTTTCATGAGTTTTGCAAATTGTCTAACCAGTCTTATGGGAGAGCACCTCGCTCGTGATGTCACAAAACCAAACTTTAAATGATCATAACTTTCTTATCCTTTGGCGGATTTTCATCAAACTTTCACGTATGTTTCCTTCATGTTTCTGATTTTATCGAAATTAAATGAATTTCATGGTGGACTAACCCTTTATTAAGGCAACTGATTATCAAGTGATTCCCCTATCTCTCCAGACGCCGAGCGGCCCCGGTTCATGAACTGCCCGCGGAGCATCGAGCGTTATCTCGAGACGTATCACGAAAACGCCACCACCGTTCGCTGGCAAGAACCCATCGCAGACGACAACGTCGGTATCGCTTGGCCCTGGTCGCGATCGCACACGCCGGGAACAAAATTCGGCGCGGGAAGGCATCACGTGGTCTACGCGGTGAGCGATCTCCAAGGCAACAACGTCACGTGTGAATTCGACGTCACTGTCATCGAAGGTATATAGAACTATTACGAATAGAAATGAATCTGATCATCTGGACTTACTGTTTTGAAACGGAGAACGGTTTCACGTCCGATCCGGGACGCTTCTTCAGCTCGTCTGAATTGGCGGGAATTCGTCGTTGCCACTTGGTGGCGACGTACAATCGATGTTATTGTCTTTGAGACGTCGAGGAATCTTTCGGATTACTGGGTTATAAATCCGAGAGAGGTAGTGTCGTAATCCCCCTCCTTTGTTGAGGGAGGGGTTCTCCGCGGTGACATAGACTGCTGACATAGACATAGACTACGTCGCCACCAAGTGGCAACGACGAATTCCCGCCAATTCAGACGAGCTGAAGAAGCGTCCCGGATCGGACGTGAAACCGTTCTCCGTTTCAAAACAGTAAGTCCAGATGATCAGATTCATTTCTATTTGTAATTTGTAATTCTTCCTGGATGAATCAAAACTTACATCAGTTTATATAGAACTATGATAATGTACTCTAACTCTTAGTGTGCCACGTGAGCCTCTGTTTAGAAGCAATGCACACAAATCCCATAAGGCAGCACTTTATCTGACGCAGACTCGAAGGTAAACCATAGGATTGGTTGATTTCAGAAAACCAATTTTCAAAGTATTCTATTATTTAGATATCTATATTAATGTGCTATTTTATCACAGAAAAGAAATTTGTATAACTTCTCTGTTTTTATGTCTAATCACCTTGTGTTTTGCGCTAAATTCTCTAGTTATCAATTAGTAGTAGCAATATTGTTTTACTGTGTATAGCATTTGGTTAAAAAACGTTTGAATTGAAGTAAAACTTTATCATTCATTGTGTCCTTTTCATTGCAGCAAGATGCCCAGCGGAAAGAACAGAGGGTGAGAACGGTATCCACTACACGTGGCTATCCACTATTACAAGTACACTGGCCAACTCGGTTGAAAGCTGCCCTGTCTTCACCGAATATGGTAAGAAAATGTTACGGCCATGCAAAAAATTACCCCTTTTTCATTCAATTACAGGAAGGAGCACGCTATCCTTACTACTGGGTGTATACCTAAAATATCTTTGTAAATGAAAAATTAATATGTTTTTTTATCATCTCCCATTTTGGAATGGAATTGCGCTATCAGCTATCACCGGCATCAAGCCATTGTTAGCGTTTGTTTATATAGCGTAGAGGGTATTTCCCACTCAACAGTCCGGATACTGAATTAAGAGGGATGTTGCAATTAGAGCCCCGGTTGGTGGATACAAAAACGTATTATACGCACACATGTGCACCATCTCCACTTCCTCTCATGTATTTCTTGCCCACTGCACGACGTCGGCGCTGGGTCAAGATCATTCACATATTCGTCTACTTCCGACCACGTTGCGTAATATATGAATGAGTTCTTAGTAGGACAGGTACTTATTTGAATAATTTAATGTCTTTATTTTATTCTCATTTTCTCCTCTCCCTTCTCTTTCTCTTTCTTCCGCTCTCTCTCTCTCTCTCTCTCTCTCTCTCTCTCTCTCTCCCTCTCTCTCTCTCTCTCCCTCTCTCTCTCTTCCTTCAGGCGGTCATCCGCTGGCTGTCAGATTCTGCGAGTACCAGTACAGTGCGGTTGGCATTTGGCGTGACGTAATGCCTCGAGTTTGTGGTCGTAACATCGCCCCTCTTGACCTCTACGAGCTCAGCAGAGTATGTCGCCCCCTCTTATGTTTCTTGTCTGTGTTTGTAGCGTTGTAGATGCTGGTTATACCAATCTTGTTGATAAAGAACGGAAGGTGCAAGGAGAGGAGACACAGGGATAAAACAAAGCATATATGAAACAGAGAAAGAAGAATTATGTGACGATGAATGTGAAGTAGAGGATGAATGGGGAATTTAAAAGAAGGAGAAGGAGAAGAAGAAGATGATGAAGAAGAAGAAGAAGAAGAAGAAGAAGAAGAAGAAGAAGAAGAAGAAGAAGAAGAAGAAGAAGAAGAAGAAGAAGAAGAAGAAGAACAAGAAGAACAAGAAGAAGAAGAAGAAGAAGAAGAAGAAGAAGAAGAAGAAGTGGAAGGAGAAGAAGAAAAAGGCAAAAGAAAAAAAAAAGGAAACGAAAAGAACGTGAACAAAAGATAAGACACGACGAATTATTATCATGATCTTAATAGTAAGAAAATAAAACATCGGAAGACAAAGAAGAGCACATAACAATACAATGTTTTCTTTCTTCGTTGTCAGGTGCCCGTCTCCCAGTACAACATCAAGGAGGTGGCGAGGGTGGTTGAGGGGGCCGTCGAGAACCAGACGTCCTTCAGCGTTCATGACCTCGATCTGCTGACCGGCACACTGGAGAACATAGTCGATGTCCACTCGGCTTCCAAAACGGTACGGTCGCTGAAAGACATCGTTATGCCTCCGCCACAAAGTGGCCGGAGGCATTATGTTTTCGGGTTGTCCGTCCGTCCGTCCGTCCGTCCGTCCGTCCGTCCGTCCGTCTGTATGTCTGTCCGTTCGTCCGTACGTCCGTCCCGAATCCGTTTAGGCAATATCTTGAGAACCGTGAACCAGATTTGCTTCAAACTTGGGACATGTGTGTATTGCATAAAACCAATGAAGTGTGTAAAATTGGGGTCAAATCTGATTGAGGTCAAAGGTCAATGAACATTGTGAAAAATTGCCAAAATTGACCTTTTTCACATTAAATCCAAATCCAAGGATACAATTCTCATTAAACATGGTACAAAGATGGATCACTACTTGGAGGTAGACTGGTGACATTTTGGGTAAAATTCCTGAAAGTTTAGAGGTCAAAGTTCAATGAACTTTGTGAAAAATTGCAAAAAATTGACCTTTTTCACAATAAATCCAAGTCCAAGGATGTAGTTCTCATTAAACATGGTACACGGATGGATCACTACTTGGGGATAGACTGATGAAATTTTTGGTAAAATTCCTGAAAGGTCAGAGGTCAAAGGTCAATGAACTTTGCCTAAATTGGCTGAAAACTGCCCCAAACTTTATATTTTTGACAAGAAATCCAAATCCAATAGTACATTACCAACTAAACATGGTGCAAAGATGGATCACTACTTAGGGTGAGACTGGTGACATATTTGGTGAAATTTCTCAAAGGTCAGAGGCCAAAGGTCAACGCACTTTGCCAAAAAATTACCTAAAAATTGCTCCCAAAGTGATAAAAAAAAGTGATTGGTAAAATTCCTGAAAGGTCAGAGGTCAAAGGTCAATGAACTTTGCCAAAATTGGCGAAAAACTGCCCCAAACTTTATATTTTTGACAAGAAATCCAAATCCAATGGTACATTACCAACTAAACATGGTGCAAAGATGGATCACTACTTAGGGTGAGACTGGTGACATTTTTGGTGAAATTTCTCAAAGGTCAGAGGTCAAAGGTCAATGCACTTTACAAAAATTTGCTATTTTCACATTGAATCCAAATCTAATGATTCAATCTAAACAAACATGGTACAGAGATGTGTCACTTCATGAAGGTAGACTTGTGAAAGTTTGGGTAAAATTCCTGAAAGGTCAGAGGTCAAAGGTTTATGAACTCTGCCAAAATTTACTGAAAATTGCCCCCAAATTGATACTTATCACACTAAATCCCAATCCAATTATGCATTTCAAGAAAACATGGTACAAGAATCACAAGGATACAGGGATGGATTTAGACAGACTGGTTAGATTAGAAGTCAAAGAAGTAAGAGGTCAAAGGTCAAATGAACATTGCCAAACTTCGCTAAACATAGAAAAACAGAATAAATGGTATTTTCATTTCACATAGGAACTGGAACATTTCCAACCAAACAAACAGATTTTCTGAAAATAATCTAAATAGAGCTAGCAAAGAGGCGGAGGCATATTTATCGACTGCGTGGCAGTCGAATTGCTCTAGTTCAATATAGCAATGTTTAACCCTCTTTATGTAGGCAGGAGAAGCTCATTGGCGTATTCATTATTTCATGGAACCGAAATGGATCATGAAGTAGTTGCCACGTATCATGTACAGCCATTCCTTGTTTTATTGCACGTTAGCTTTATTCAATAAACCAGTAGTTCTCAGGAAACAGTTACGAGCAGAAAGCTTGTGAGAGGTCAAACCTGGTTCTTTAGGCAAGGATCGAGTAAGACGCAGTACATGACATCATCGTCAAATATTAGACCACGGTATAGACATGTTAGATGTCATCAATCTCTGTCTTCTCTTGTTTCGCAGGTCTCCAAAGCCTTCGCTGGCATCGTTGACCAGGTCATACAATCGGACCTTCCCATCACTATCCAGAACGATGAGGGCGCTAGTATCGGACCACTTATCGAGCTCCTCGACCGCCAGCTCATGCAGAGCGCAGAAGGCAACAAGACACTGCACATCTCCACACCCTACCTCGCCGTGCGCACCGCGTCCGTCTACCCCGATGACGTCATACTGGGTTTGACCTTTGCCCCCGTGACGTCTGAGAAGAATGGAGCGGACGACGCGGAAGGGGGGGAAGAGAGCGAGGAGGGTTTGATCCGTACTATCCTCAAGAACGACACGGAACCAGTCCACAAACACCTACAAATTCAGGCCTCCTTGCACTTACCGCAACTGGTGTTTGATGGTAGGTTGGCTTATGTGTCATCTATTCTCCCCTTCGCCATACTCCATATCCATTTGCAAGATCTTTTAAATGTTACATTAGGTTTTCAATTTTTATTTATTTATTTATTTATTGTTTATTGTTTTATTATCATTTTTTTGTGTGTGTGTGTGGGGGGGGGGGGGGGGGACCAAAACACTTAAAGTCTGTACCAAATGTAATCTTTGTAAACCTTTACATTACCGGGTCTTGAAATACCAATTACCATTTCAAGATCTTTCGTCACAACGATAACATTAGAGTTAAGGGTAATTTTTCTCATCCCCTTGTCTCCAGTGGCATACAATGGTTCGGCCATACCTGTCAGCTTTGTGGTCTTCAAAGACGCGTCCCTCTTCCCGTCCGCCAGCTTACGGCTACTCCAGGAGAACGTCACGCGTCATCTGGAGGAAACCACGTGGTCTCCTTCCACCAATGGCGACAGCACTCCGCCTCCACAGTCCTACCGCATGAGACAGGTGTTGGGTCCGGTGATGTCAGCGTCAATAGCAGGAGGAATTTCCATTGTGAATCTGACTGACCCCGTCGTGTTGGAATTTGCAGTAGAAGAGGTAAATTTAAAAATGGAACGAAACTAAAGAAAACGACTATCAATAATACCCTGGGTGACTGAAACGAAAAAAAAAGACAGAGTGAGTGAGTGAGTGAGTGAATGAGTGAGTGAATGTTTCAAATCGAAATTGAAACGAAATCAATACATGAGTCGGATAATGCCTTGAGATAGATAACAGGAAGATGAGGGGGAGAAAGAGGGAGGTGAGAGAGGTGAGAGAAGGGAGGTATAGGCAGATAGTACGTGAGAGGGTGAGAAAGACAGAGAGATACGGAAGTGTGTGTTAGTGGGAGAGAGAGAGAGAGAGAGAGAGAGAGAGAGAGAAAGAAAGAAAGAAAGAAAGGGGAATAATTTAGAAAGAAAGCAAGAATTTAAGACCTGGGGGAGGCGGATATGATATATAGCAATAAAGAGGGGACAGATGGGGAGAGGGAAGAAGAGGAAAAAGGGTGGATATCCAAAGTATACATAGAACATTTATTTTCAATGGATTCCAACCCAAGTATACTCGAATTAGGTGCTTGAAGCTTTAAATCTAAGGGCCAGTAGTGGTAGATGGACCCGTAATGAAGGTAGTGTCGATCCACCATTACCATGGGAACCATTCTAGTTTGATTTAGGCAAACCAAGAACGAATTATCTCGAAATGATAACATCGCTGAAAATAAAAGAAATCTGGACCCTAGTTATGGTAGCAGAAGTGATCTACAATGAGTACGGCCCGTAATTGTGACCATTGCTGCTCCTCTCCCTTCAACGTTTAGAACGAATGGAAAACTATTCCCATCATCCATAGCGTGCCTGATTCTCATACAGATCCCAGAATGCAACACCGACTAGCTTACCCTCTCAGTAACATTATCTATATTTTACATGGTACCAATGGGTTTTTTTAACACCTTGAACCCAAGAGGGTTTACAAGCCTTTATCAATAATTATTTCCTCCTTTCGCACTATACCAGGGGTTGAACATCTCCAATATCGAATGTGTTTACTGGGACTTCGACCTGGACGAGGGCAGAGGGGATTGGTCGCCCGACGGATGCCAATTTGAGGGGAGAGGATCGGATGGTGGGATCGTTTGCCACTGTACTCATCTCACCAACTTCGCTGTGCTCGTGGTAAGATGGATTTAAAAAAAAATCACGTGGTATGGTCAGCTGTTGGTTAGGCTTTTCTCTTCCTGGCAGCTGCCCACTCATTAATTCCACTCATCAGTTATAGAGTACCGACGTGGTGTCGTCATATCCATTGTTACGCCGGCTTAGCATTGGTAATAAAGGTTTTCCCGCTCAATTTTGACGTTTTCTCTTTGAAACTTTTTGAAATTCTTTATTGCACGTATTATGGCGGATAGAGCGCGATGGCCGAATTGTGATTCAAGTTTTTATTTTTGCTTTATACTTATTCATAATTTGTCATGCTCATTGATATAGAAATGCGTTTTTATCACGCGTTGAAATAGCAATACAAAATGAAACACAAGCTACATTTCGTATAAAACATGTCCCAGAGCGAGCATTTGAAAGAAGACAAAAAGTCAATTGAAAAAGCTAAGGACCCGCATTGTCCGCTTCTTGTAAACTTTGAATCTCGGTTAGTGAATTTGATTTTACAAACTCTCAAACTCGAACGAGAAAACCTACAGTATCATTATTGTTATTATCATTGCTATCAGCATTGTTATTTGTTAAATTCTTGTTTATTCCGATGGAATTAATGCTTTTATCATTATCTTCATTATCATTTCATCACGCGTTTTATCACGACAAAATGAGCTAAAAATGAAGATCACGCTGATTGCTTACTGGTTAGATCCTCTAGCGATTATCACATCATTTACAATGCAGTTATTGCCTATGGAACTGGGGTATTAAAACTCTAATCCACTTACCTTGTGTCCTTCTCTGTAGGATATCCATGGTCAATTTAACATCAATCCGACTCAGAAGCTAGCTCTGGACATCATCACGAGAATCGGGTGTTTCCTCTCTATTGCCGGCCTCGCTTTCACCATCTTGACCTTTCTATTGTTCAAGTGAGTTGACGCTTAAAGGGATAATTCAACCTGACATTAAGTTGGTTTAATTCAATAAAAAGAAAAACTTGACAGAAGAGTATTAGAGAAGGCTTGACGAAAGTCCGTCAAAAGATAAAAGAGTTATGACCTTTTGAAATTTTGATTTTATGACATAACGTGTGAGGTACTCTCCTATATCAATTTAAAACTTTAAAAGATCATAACTTTCCTATCCTTTGACAGATTTTCATCAAAACTTCACTGCTATATATCTTTTATGTCTCTGATTTTATTGAAACTAAATTAATCTCAGGGTGGACTATGCCTTAAGAGGCCTGTTAACGCAGAGGTGGTTTTCCGTCAGCGCTTGGCATACTGACACCTGGGCCCCGTTGCATAAAACTTACAATTAATGGTAACTGCCATTAATAGTAACTACCATGGCAACAATGCTCAACAGCCAATCAAATTCAAGGTTTCCATAGAATTTGCCATCGGTAGCAAAGTTGCCATCAATGGTAAATTTTTGCAACGGGACCCTGCAACTGAGCAAAAAGTCGTGTAGCATAAAAAGGGGTGAATCCCCTGAGAGGCTGACATATCGCTTTTCCATAGGTTCTGTGTGTTCACAATGTATCGCATTAAGGGCTTAAACCCATGACACAGATGGGGAAGATTGCACAACTATGTATAAACAAATGGTTGCAAATACGGATTATAGAGTAATTTTTAAGAGACTGTGAAGAAAAAAAATGATTAGTGAGGGGATCAGATGCAGTTGATATGGGGATAAATAATGGCGAGTTAACTTTTTGAATGCCACATGTGACATTTGCTGACAAGAAATTCACACAATTACCATAGAGCAAGAGTTTATCTGGCACACAAAAGGTTAAACAAAACAAAAAAAAAATGTCATAGAGAGGAGAAGATGCAGTTGTCACGATATGGGGATAAATGGCGAGTTAAATAAAGCGACAGACATTGAGAGATAGATGGAGATTAACTAGTACAGGAGAGACATGTGACAATAGAGTCTAAAAGGAACATTCAGGCATTAACAAATAGAAGCCTAGAACAGCAACGGATAGACAAGGTAGGGGTGTGTGTGAGAGACAGAGAGAGAGAGAGAGAGAGAGAGAGAGGGAGAGAGAGAGAGAGGGAGAGAAAGAGCCAGACAGAGACATAAACAGAGAGGAAGGATGAATGAAAGGGCCAGGCGGAATGAGAGACAGAGAGAGAGAGAGAGAGAGAGATGGTGAATTAGAGCGCTCTCTCTATACCATTATGCAGAGAAGTTAATATCTTCATCAGATAGCCATATCCAGCTTTAATGTTACTTTCATGGGCTATTTTTAGTCTGTTTCTAACTCAAAATAATTTGCAGTGATTTGCGCGCTTGCATTTGTGTTTCCCATTGGGTTCTGTGGGAAACATGACTAACGTATTTTATTTTGACTGTTTTAATGTCTTTTTCAATCTAGGTCCCTTCGCTCGAACCGGTCCCGCCAAATCCTGATCCACCTCTGCATCGCGCTACTCGCCCTCTACGTCGTCTTCGTGTGCGGCATAGTCGCCACGGACGTGGAATACGCATGCGCGACGGTGGCAGCCCTATTACACTACCTGGTATTGGTGACAATCATGTGGATGGGAGTAGAGGCTAGGCACATGTACGTGATGCTGGTGCGGGTTTTCAAGAGCGATCGCTCGCATTTTGTCATCAAGGCTGCCCTCATTGCTTGGGGTGAGTACATACAGAGCCCAGGGCATGCAGGGGAAGTATTTTGGAGAAAAAAAAAATTAACTTAAAGGGGAAGTTCACCCTGAAATAATTTTGGTTTCAATTAAAAAAAAAAAAAGGAACATAATGAGTGTAGGTTTGACGAAAATCGGTCAAAGGAAAAGAAAGTTATTTAATTTGAAAGTTTGATTTTGTAACGTCACGTGCGAGATGCTCTCCCATATGTTGTTTTCAAAATAAATCGATAAATTGCTTTTTTCTGTTTTTGACAATGGAATTATATTTTTTTCGTACAGGTATGTGTGTAAAAACGCATTTCTAATAATGTATCAAATGCACAAGTAAAAGGATGCATATCTTTGTGAGAAAATGCACATTTTCGAAAAAAATTGTACACCACATATGGGAGAGCACCTCGCATGTGACGTCACAAAATTAAAACTTTAAAATCAAATAACTTTTTTTTCCTTTGACCGATTTTCGTCAAACCTTCAGTCATATGTTTCGTTCATTTGTCTCATTTTATTGAAACCAAGACAATTTCAGGGTGAACTTTCCCTTTAAGTCCCCCGTAATCCATGGCTGTGATTGGATTGGCGTGGATTTGGCCTTGAGTCAGTTTCCAGAATATAAACCGACTGAGCTAAAACAGTTTGGGACTTGCGTTTCTGTAGGAATACCACACCCGATGGTACAATCAATGAAAGATATTACCAAAAGTCTGAGAAAAGTAGGATTTAATTGTTTCGAGTTATTTTGGTTTAAAAGTAGAAATGACTGGCCGTGGTATCTTGTCTTGTGACGTACTCGGAATCGTCTTGTTTATATTACGCATGTTACACAATAACTATTCTAGTACTGTACATTGCGGGCCAATGGCGTATCCGTTGAATATGAATGGTGTGATGACAGTGCTGAATCATTTTACAATTTCCACATTATGTTTGACTTAACTCATATATTTTTTTTTTTTTTACAAAATTTGCGTATTAACTTATATATTTCCTATGGTCTCGTTTACATAACCATTCTATTTTTTTTATTATCTTCTCAGGTGTTCCCATTGTACCAGTCGCAATATCCCTCGGATTGTCATTCGGGAGTTACCAGAACCAATCCTAGTAAGTATATAACTTCCCTGAAAGATGACCCGTCTCTTTTACAAACATCAGCAAACTTCATGAAAGTTTGCACATATTTAGCACGTATCTTTGGGATACCAACTGTAATTTTTTTTAGGTCAGAGGTACTATAACCCTAGAAGAATAAAATCTTGACTTTATTTTCTAAAATTACGACTTTTTCCGTGGTACGAAACTATTTTTGTGGTATGAAAAACGAAAGTTCGATCAATTTATATCCTCAAAACCGAATATTACGCTTTGTTGATTCCAGAGAAAAGTTATGTAGCCACTCTCTCTCAAATGGTGGTAACTTCGGGGAGCTTTCAGAATTAGGTCTGCAAAAGGGACGGGCTATCTTTAAAAGGAAGTTGTGTAAATAATCCAATTCGTCCTATCAAATTGATTGCACCCATGTTATGCCTCCAAACGAATAATTTGAGTGCAAATTGTCCTTTACATGCGATAATAAACATGCCTCAAACACGTGTAAGGATATTTAGATCCGCACATAGCATACATGGGAAGGATAGCCGTTTCAGCAGATGCTGATTTTCAAACAGGTCCACGCATCAAAAGTCAACATTGACACGTAAGCAACGATGAAATGCAGTAAAACATAAATGAATATAAATATATACATTGATACACAAAACAACATAGCCAACACAAGAATGAAAAACAGCTTAATTTGGAAACTAAAAAGAAATGTTTACCAGTGCAATGTTTTAGTGCAGTGCTGTAGTGTGTGTTGTAAGCATGCAGTCGAATACATTTATTGGTAATAAAATCTGATATGATTAGTTCTCATGAATATTTATTACCTACTCCCCGTATCAGCTGTTTCCTGGTTCCTGGTCACGTGATGTACTATGGCCTGCTTCTACCAATCGGCGCCATCCTCGTGCATAACATCGTGACGTTCAGCCTGGCCATCCGCAACCTGCTGTGCTCCAACCTCAGCGGCACCGCCGTCAACAAGACGAAGCGCGAACAGGTATAAACAAAAATCGCCCAATCGCTCCAAACATCCCCCAATCTATTCAAAATCTCTCCATGCATGAGTTGCCCGACTCTTTGTACTGTTGTGTGTGCAGTTTTGCAACACACAGTATTCGTGGGCGAGTAGTAGAGCTATTGAAGTAAAAAAAGAAAAAAAAACTTGATTGGTGTTCTCCATGTATCGTGCACATAAATGGTGTCCACGACTCGCTCCCAGCTTTGTTAGGCCCATTACTGTAGATAATTATTTAACCTTGGAGCTGAGTATAATTTGTTTTTAGCAACTGACAAGCTTGTCCAAATGACATTATTAAGAAAGAAAAACATATATTGTCATGATTACAGCAAAGTAGGACAAAGTAACGGAACAGCGAAATCAATCAATCAATTTGAATAAATTATAAAGGGGTAATACCACGCATGACATACACATGACATGCAAACAATTTCCTCAGAAATATTTAAGAAAAATCAACATTAGCAGTGTATCACAGAGCTACGTGAACAAGTGGTGAAGAGACCTTCATTCATCACTTATAGAATAAAAGCTAGATTGAAAAAGGGGAGGGGTAATAAGACGAAAACAAATATAAACATTGATGAAGAAATTTAAGGAAATGAAACCAACATGGACGACAATATAGATGATACATTCTTAACCATTCGAGACACGAACAATGAAATCATTCCCCAAAGATAAATTATTCCATTATTCTACTGAGGCGCATTGAACAAAAATATAGCCATAAAATTATAACTTAAAGGAGGTTTTTGCAGATGTCAGTGGCTTTGCATGAATTCCCATTATCATAGAAAGCTCGTTAAGTATTCAAGTCGCGAGATTGAATCTTATTCGGATCTGGAGGGGAGAAAATACTTTCTAAAGATTTTCGGATGAAAATCCTGTAATCCTGGTGATTTGTGCCCGTACGGTAAATTATTATCCTCAATAGGAGATGAAGTTAGCATAATCAGCGTTTGTTCATCGGCGAGGTTTCTTTATGCACACACACCCCGAGTCCCCTCACTATCATTATGATCATGTATATGAATATGCTAGTATGGCCACTTATATGATAACTTTGTCCATGACACCAGGTTCCCATGTACTCAGGAAATCCTGAAGTCGATCATAAGGTAAGGTATCATTGGAACATGTGACGTGCGTATTTAGATATAAATAGCATTATGCGTTATCATGGTTATGTCATGCTGATAATATCTATCTATATTAATCCATAATTATAGTTGTGGTTTGTGGTAAACATCATGTACATCATTAACATCTATGTCAATCTATACTTATAGTTGTGAATTGTGATAAACACCATGTACTCGTATATTCTTACAGTGCTCGAATATGCTTTCATAAGATCCACATGAAACGTTTATTCTGTTATGTTCTTTTTAGCTTTTTCTGACTGAATTGCCCCTTTGCAAAAGCCAGACTATGCAATCTTTCGAAAAGAGGGTTATATTGGTAAGAAGAATCAATGATATGTGATAGATACGATAATGATAATGAAGATGATGATTAGGATATAAATATTAACGTTTATGACGACGTTAATGAAAATGAAGATGTTGATAATACTGTTCTTCATATCTATGGAATTCATCATAATAATTATTAAGATTATGATCACGATAACGACAGAATAAATTACAATCACGATCATAAAAATAATAAAGTAGATTACGATCCTGAAATTGATGAATATCATAATTGATGATATCAAATATTTTAATACTATATATAATAGATATAAACTAAAAACTAAAATATTAATTACAATCGTAAAACAATCGTTATAAAATCATTTTACAATCGTTATACAATCGTTACACAGTCGTTATACAATCGTTATACAATCGTTGTACAATCGTTATGCAGTCGTTATACAATCGTTATACAATCGTTATATAATCGTTATACAATCGTCATATTCCATTAATTCTCATCCGTAGGTGATATCCCGTCTGCAGAACGCGGTGTGCATGTCCGTGCTGCTGGGCCTGACGTGGTCGTTTGGCTTCCTAGCCGTGGGCGCCGCCACCTTCGTCTTCCGGCTCCTCTTCTGCGTCTTCAACAGCTTCCAGGGCTTCATCATCTTCGCGCTCTTCTGCATCCGGTCCAAGGAGGTGCGCAACGCATGGGGCGCCCTGTCCATCATCGAGTGCAACTTCCGCAGCCAGAGCTACCGCGTCAAGGAGAAGAGCTACATCGCCAACTCAGAGTCCGCTTGGCATGGGCCGTGCGTCATCGACTGGGGCGATGCTCCCGGACTGGACGCGTACATGCAGGCGAACAAGCAGCGCTTCCGCGACAGCGGGACCAGCGAAGAATCGCGCGTGCCCACGTATAGCATAAGCGCGCCCGCGGTGAATTCGAATAACAAGGTCACGAATAACGCGTGGTGACACAATGAATACATAAATGGATTTCTCTCATTACTGGACTTTCTTGCGATGTGGATTTCGAAGTGATTGTAAATATATTTATTGTTAGGAAGCAACGAACAACATGTGTTGGAGATTTCGAAACCAGAAGCAGCTATTGAATTGCTCATATTACGTACCCGTCCCGTGTAGGTAGACCCTATACGGACCATAATGCTATTACCACGATAACAAGACCATTTTATTAAGTTCTGTTTTAGCAATTAATGATTATAACAAACGATGTTGTTTTTTGTATTAAAATTATCCCTTTTAGAAGATGTTGTGTATTCTATAAATCTTTAAGAGCATCTACTTCAGAATAACACAGCGCCTGGTAGGGTGTAGCAGTTCTATCAGTTAGTTGCTTACATGTATTGATCGCTTTTGCCAAATCACGCAAAAAAATTTTTCAACAAGATGTATGATCTAAAATGCCATCGTAAATTAGCCAAAAAACGAAAGAGACGAAGTAAATGAAATGTGAATAACGCGCTAATTTAATTTGATTTTGATTATACATATTGACAGGATAGTGGTCACAATAAACTTTGAAAATTTATCACAAGTTAAAAGCACCACGAAAGCACGAATTGTTATTACATAACCAGACTAAATGTTAATCCTTCATAAGCATTGATAAACATAATTGCACGTTTTCAATACCATATGCACATGTTTAATGTAAGCAAATTAAGCTAGAAAAACCCACTGTTACCAAAACTCGTTACATCTTCATGCACCGTTGAGATATATGTTGCATTGTTAATAAACACCATTCCCACGGGGCAGCACAGAGTCTGGCAGACAATCAGTTAAGGAAGAAATGATTTTCCCCATACTTTGATATTGCGCATGTTGGTTTGGCAGATATTGGCAGTACTTATGTGGTACATTGCGTATCCACCTAGCAAATTCGCATACATGTACATATAATGTTATCTCTAGATGTATTTCGTGATCGTAGCAAATGTTTTCGTAGTGATTCAGCCATTTGTATTTTCGTTGCATTCTTATCGTAAGCTAAAAAAAAACGTGTATATAAACTTATGTATAGAAAGTATATTATATTCAACTATATCAACTTCATTGCCATTGTAAACACTAACAGTGCTTTTCGATGACAAAAATGTACTATTGACGAAAATCTGTAAATAAAATGTAACTAGGTGAAATCGATTCATTGTTCGGGCTCATTTATTACATTTGGTATATACGTTTCTAAAGCAGATGTTCGTCTCTCATTCACGCATATGATATGTGGTTCTGTAAATACTAGTATATTTTAAATAATACATGTACTTCGCTTGCAAAGTATCACAAAATTTTCACGTCACATTTGAATTCTACGTCACTCTGCAGCTTCATAACTCAGAAACTGGACCGTTATTCTATATGGATGCACTAGCTTTAACGTTTGTTTACTTGTTATTGATGCTAGTTTGATTGATTATGTTGTTATGTATAGTTCTCGAAGGAAATGACTTGTAATGTAACGAGTAAGAGCGAAACCGAAAGGTAGCTAAAGAGGCAGTGAAGAGGAGAGAGTTTCAGACAGAGAGCGTATGGGACAGAGAGAGAGAGAAAGAAAGAGAGACAGAGAGCGTATGGGACAGAGAGAGAGAGAAAGAAAGAGAGACAGAGAGACACAGAGAGAGACACAGAGACACTCAGCGAGAAAGAGACGGAGATAGAGAGAGAGAGAGAGGTAGAAGGAGAGATAGAGAGAAGAGTAAGTGTTTGTATGTGTGGGTGTGAACGCGTGTGTGTGTGTGTTTGTGTGTGTGTGTTAGTGATGAGCTTTAGTTGAGTAGGGAGTGATAAGAGGTGAATATAGGTAGAGGGGGTTTGGAGAACAAAGTAGAGACATCGATACGACGTGCACGATGTCAAGAGCCGATTGTTTGAGAGATTGTTTGAGAGATCGACAGATGGGATGAATAAAATCTTAGCGATTCAAATAATGGTGGTCTGTGAGATTTGCATGCATACAACTTGATTTCGCAAATCAGATGGTTATTACTCCCTAACGGCGCCTGGGATATTAATCCCCACTTTGTGGTTGAACATGGTTAATAAATAATTTATGGGATTTTGCTTACAAACACACACACATACACACACACACAAACGCACACACACACACACACACACACACACACACACACACACACACACACACACACACACACACACACACACACACACACACACACACACACACACACACACACACACACACACACACATACACACCCACAGGTACGCACCTTTATTATATGTACACACACGATTGTACGCAACCTGGATTTAGACAAGCTTGAACGGAAATGATTTTAAACAAACAAATTTGTGAATTGTCTATTAGATATAGTTTATTTTATAACATTTTTGCAATAAAACCTTTAAATTATTTTGCACTGCACTACCGTATATAAATATTACCAAGGATGTTTAAACACATGGAGTGCCAGCAGCCATTTAATTAATGCAGATTTATTGTACTCTCCTTCTAGTCACAAAAAACGCTTTACAAAGATTTTCTCTTTGATCTCCCATGTTCGAATCCGCCGATTCTCAGAATTATTTTTGCCTGGATTTGACGTAAAAACAAAATCGGATGCGCCGAATAATTTGGGGAAATATCCTAACCCCATATACTTGCGCAGTTGTGATATGTAATACCTACGATGCATCTATAAAGATTCAATCGAGGAATTTTGTTACAATATGTCAAAAAGGCTCTAAAAGTGATATCAAGTTGCAGTACAAAAGTCTCAATTTCACAATGTTCCTCATCATATTCCATTAAAAAATTGCATGAAACGTTACTTTCAGATATATTCCTTTCGGACAAGTAACATAAAAAACGTGCCCAGCTGCGCCCAAGCTAGTATTTTCATCTCAAAAAGTATCAAATTTTGTATCCGCTTGTGCTTATTAACTACATAACAAGCACTTAATGACATATGTAAAAGTTCAGCAGCGAAAACTGAAATGTTTACATGTACAGGAATGTGTATGACTTATTATTAAATCCAGGTGAACGTGACGCAATCGCGTATGCATCATATGGCTGAGAGCAGCTGCTTGTTACGAATATTAAGTGGCGACATCAAACCTTGTTCAAAGGGATGGATATCCATGCACTTAAACATCCTTGCTTGATATTGGCTATTGAAAACAACACGCTAAAAGTGAAGAGGTGATATGTAGTAAAACTCTTGCTCATTTACTTTTTCATTTACATTTATCCAGAACCCCTACACCCCCTACCCCGTCACACCTTGCTCTTTCCCTCTTTGCTCTTCGCTCTAATCCTCTCAATAATTAGCCTAACATTCATCCATTCTTTGTCTTCCATGATCGTCTACAATCTTCCGGTATACCTTCTCGATATTCTTACTCTGATTTCGTAAGAAGTTCTATTTCGAGACCCCGATTCCTAAATACATTCATTCGTTTATATACAGTAAAATTGACATACATATAAATGAGTAGCTATCAATACAATGACATGTGCGTGAATAACAAAAAATATATGCAAGGTACACATATATTGACGGTTGTACATGTTGTAAGGGTATTGTGAACAGGAAAAAATCCATCTTGCACAATACGGCACATATCACTTGCAAATTAAACAATTACGGGCAAGGAATTGTAGCCATGGTAATGGTAAAGATGATCATTACGGGACCTGCTCTCATGGTTGAACCGTCCTGTCGCCATCACTGGTCCAGATCTCGTTTGATTTCAATGCCTACTATCTGTAGTTTCAGCAAAGCCGGTGTTCTAGTCATTGAAAAGTCATCATGTCATCATGATATCGTTATTATTTTCATTTACCGTACGGGCACAAATCACCAGGATTACAGGATTTTCATCCGAAAATCTTTAGAAAATGTGCTCTTGAAATCAAAGAAAAACAGAAGCTGTGAGTGAGCCCGAACATTCAATGTGCACATGGCTATTCCAGTCTCTTCCAATCCAAAAGAAATCTGTTACCTGAAAATGTTCGACATGAGTTAGATTTAAGGTATTTTGCTTCAGTAGCAACTTTATTATGGTCTGAATTGTGACTCTTAGGAAATAAAGCCTAAGTGACATTTAATGCGGTTATCTTACAGA
>OZ022594.1:14856571-14941571 GCA_963669155.1 Arbacia lixula
GGTCTTGCAGATACTGTGGACGGTGTGGGTGAAAAGAATGGCGTTCAGAAACAAGGTCATGCCAACAGGAACGCCAAAGGAAAGCAACATAGGAACCTGGCCGGAGATCCAGCAGATTCCGTCACGGGCATAGATGATGTATTCCCCCTTCTTGAACTGAATGATCAGACAGGGAATCACTACGAGCAGCGGGCTACCGTACGAGTTGGTCAAGTAAAAAGCGAGGATCTTCGGACCGCTTTCAGCCGAGCGGGTGATGGTATCCGACCCGAAAGTTCGGTTGAGATCGTACGCTAGGGCGAACGTGAGCGCAAAAGCGACCAGCCAGGTATAGTGTGTCAGGGCCGACACAGCGATGCAGACCGGAGAGTGCTTCCGGGCACTCCCGCCGATGAGGAGCAGGAGTTGCCCGAAGAAGATCGCAGCACACAGGCTCATGATCAGCTTGTTGCAGAGGCATCGCCGCAACGCCCGAAAACGAGCGTATGTGAAGAATGTGATGAACAGCGCCACCAGCGATAAGCTGCAACCAACGGTGCTGATAACAGTCTCTCCCAGAGAAAAAGATACCACAGTGGCGTAGGTTGTCAGGTTCCGGAATCCATCAGAGTCGAAAAAGGAGCAGACCAGGATCATGCCATTGTCCAAAAATCGATAGTCTCCCGCGGGAACGAGTCGACTACTCGGTAGGTATTCGATATCTCGGGATTCGTTGGCCACCTCTGAAAACAGAGTGCGGTTCAGCGCGACGAACGGACAGGATAAGAGGCTATTATCGCATACATGAATGGTATTCAAGACCTGGCTCCCGGAGTACGTGATCCGCTCCACAGCAGTATTTTGAGAATACCACCTTCCAGTCTCATTTACGTAGTAATACCGCACCCCTTCTGAGTTGGTCCACGTTCTGTCACTGGGGAACTGGTGGAGCGTGCCTCGACAACGCAACGAGAGGGCGCTTTTGCACGACTGATACAGTTCCGTGTTGAGAATGATGCAAGCGTCGTAGAATTCAGACTTCGGCGCTGCCGTCAGATCAACAACAAAATCCTGAAGCAATTGCGTCGAGGCCGAGGTGCCACTAGCCATAGATGCGTTGACCAGAACTGTGTAAGCACAGCGGAAGGCTTGTTGTGAGAACGAAAGAACTTCATGGAGGCGGAAGCCAAGATTAGTGTCCTGAATGCAGTCAAAGAGGAGGGCGAGTTTCCCTTCGCAGGACTTTCGAGCGTCTGGATGAAACTCAAGGGACCATTCGTGTAGCCCCTCCGAGCAGTACTGATCATCCTCCACGATGCAGTGGTTGTCCGGTATGAGCGAACTCTCAGAACACGAGACCCGGAGGCACTCCGCCGCCACCGGGTCGTATACCTGGCCATCCGGACAGGAGATAATAGTAGCCGTATTGATTACTCTCTCCTCCACAACTCTCGCGGAGCCAGTGAAATCGATGATGACTGAGATCGGAACTAAGCCCAGCTCTTCCATGCTGACTTCCTTTGCAGTTAGCTTCAGGACAGCTACAGGGACGCCTTTGGCACAGAGCACCGTCTGTTGTCTGTTCTCGTCGCATCCGTAACAGAAGGTGCGTTTAGTAACTTCACTGTGGATGTGATTCGGATCGTACTGCTTTACATAAGCCGCGATAGAATCGCAGTCACTGGTATCCGCGTCCGGATCCGTTGAGCTAGAGCACTCGTTTTCGACCACAACTGCGCATGATCTCACTAGCTTCGTTTCGACGGCTGGCGACGGAACCCACGTGACCTTAGTGTACGAGACGATGTAGATAAACAGGATATTCTCCAGCGGATAGTTGTTGAAAGACCTGGTGATGTTGTTGATATCATCAACCTGTAGTAACCAGTAATGAAGGTCATCGGCGTCGTTGTTGCACTGCGCGCAGTACGTGTTCTTATAGGCCACGCCGCTCGTCGCTGACGTCACTGGCACGAACATTTGGATGAACATTGCGTCACTGACGTCAGGGAGCGGGTAGGAGAAATCCTCTTCGCACATGGGCTCGTGCTCGTTTTCGCACTTCGACACAACCCAGTATCCCAGGTGCATGGAGGTACTCGCGTAGGACAGCGTGTTGCATTCGTAGAGTTCAATCGGCTTCCCGAAGCGCTCGTCCACGTCGATCTCGATAGCCGGGGTTTCCATGGTCATAGACGTCGTCGATACGTAGGACGAAAGGCATGTTTCTTCGTAGTCATAGCAGCAGTCGTCGAAGATGGTGCACAGGGTGTCGCAGTAGCACGCCGGATGATTGACCACCGGGCCGTCCTGACACGCGTTCTCTCTGGTTCGGCAGGAGTGGGTGCTATTGCAGATCGCCACTTCGACATCACCAACTCTCACTGGATTTAGAGGGAGAAAGATTAATACAAGTTGGATAAATGACGTAAAATAGCACAACCAATTGTTAACTTAAATGCCCTGTGCTACACGCAAATGTTTTTGGCCCATTGATACGAAGTGTATAACAAAATGTAAGATACCTAAATACATGTACTGAACAATAGGCCTTAACGTCATTATTGTTATCTAGCTCGTTTACTCTTTATCTTGAAAGTGATGGCTCATCGTAATAATATTTTGTTGAGAAATGGTAGTGGTAAAGGGCCCGGGCCCGGAAATCATTGCAGTTTTGTCGTAACCTCAGTTCCTACTTGTGTTGAATTTCAGCATCGTCGGAGAGAATCTTTTCCAAAATATTAAAAAAACCCGCTGAAATGAAAAAAGAGAAAAAGAGAGTACCATGAGTCCTGGTCCCCGGATATCTACCACTACATGAACTATCCCTTACTGTGCTTGTGTTTAAAAAACGAGATATACGTGCTGTAATGATGTAAAAAAAAGGGAATAGCCCTAGTCAGTGGATACAAGAACGCATCATGCACTCATCATATGTGCACCATCTTCACTCCCTAGGGAGCATTCCTTTCCCACTGCGCGATATCCGCGCTAGGTCAAGATCGTTCACATACATGACAGGCAAACTACGGTTTATAGTATTTATGTGTACAACATGTACAGAAAAATGTACAGTATTGGCGCAAGAAGAGTTAAAGGGGACTTGCATAGAAGCATGCAAATCAGAGAAACGGATTTGCAGATGTGTGTTTTTGGTTATCCCTACGTTAACTAGAAATGGTTATTAGCCGAGGGGGCGTCAAAAGTAATTCCCAGGGGACAATGTGATGAAGGAAATCAAGAGGAATTCGTTAAGATTTTGAAGAAAATGTAGAGATTAGCAGAAGGGTGAGAGAAATCAAGCCCAACCGGAAGAATGTAGACTACATACAGTGCGTCATTGCACACAAATGGAGTTACCCTTGACGGTTAATGATCACGAATCAGTGCTAGTAAGCATGACTTCCATAACATTCACCACGCCCTGATAATATGTATATATGCCGGAATTTTCTCAAACTCTTATCAATTCAATTTACAAAGAAATTTTAGGCATACACCCAGTAGTAAGGATAGCGTGCTCCATCCTGTAAATTAATGAAAAACAACTCAGACAAAAATCTTGGAACCAGTCGGGATTTGAACCTGCAATCTACTGCTTTTTCACTAAAATCTAGCCGAATTGTCCCTACGTCCGACTACTCATGAATATTAATAAGTCAGATTAAATGAGACTCTTTCGATATTTGTTTCCATGTTGCCGTGTCTTGACCCGTGAACTAGAAATAGCTTGCGTGGTTAAGTCGCTATCCGGTAAGTAGTAGATTGCAGGTTCAAATCCCGTCTGGTTCCAAGATTTTTGTCTTCTTGTTTTTCGTTCATTTACAGGATGGATCACGCTATCCTTACTACGAGGTGTATGCCTAAAAATTCTTTGTAAATTGAAATTACCCCAGAAAGCCCTTTCACTAAAATCAATTCGTTGCTCTGATTTTGTGTTCTTATATATTTTGTTATCAGCGCTTCATGGTGCTTTGATTTCGATGTTAAAAGCCACTTAACCCTCTGATCACCACATGCGACTTATTTACAAGTAACACACAATTCCCATAGGGCAGCAGTTTATCTGGCACACAACGGGTTAAAAAAACAGCGAGAGTTTACATTGTATCATGGTCCACTTGGTCTACAACCTCTCAAGAAGTTGTCATCAATGTACAATTGTAGTAGTCATCACCGCATACGTGACAACGCAAGTTTGCTTGGTGATTATCAGATGTCGTCATTATCAATTTTCGTGCTTTGTGATGTTTTTCCTGGGTATAGAATATTTGTCTATGCACTATACTGCAAGCCTCGATGTGTCTATTTGAATCGTCAATCACTCATAATCTACTATCGAGCTGCTAATGGAGAAAATGGAGAAAATCCAGCATAATCATGATAATCAGAGAAAATGTGCAAATATCAATTTCAAACTTTTCCGTGCCAATAATGATGATCTGCGTAATACCTGATTAGTGTACCAAGCGTTGATTTTGAAGGACGCCATCGTTGCTACGCAACGTCGAAGAGGATTAAGGAAGATTCTGGGTAATTTGGAGGTGCTAGTAGAAGAGGACTTTGTTCAAAATGTTAACGAATTCAACAGGATTTCCTTCGCTAGGTTTTTTCCCCTTGGGATTTAGTTCTGGCACTCCCTCGGCTAGCAAGTTTTTCCGGCTAACGTGTACATAAACGATATGAAAAAAACTCTAAGCGTGAAATTACTCAATAAACACGGAAAGAAGGAAAAGAAGAACAAGTGTAAAAACGGTAAACTGATACCAAAAGAGAATACGATGTGATATGAAGTAGAATATCTTTACCGCCGAACGCATCTTTGTTATTATCATTATTTTCATTATTGAATGAAATCTTAAAAAAACAACATATTGTTTGGCATTTACTTTTAAAAATCAAACAATTCACGAGAAAGTTATGAAAGTTGTAATAATAAATGCAGCCATGCTGTGGTGGCAAATTGGCAACCCGGTCATGAGGATGTGATGTCGCAGGCGTTCCCTGAGTTTGTACTCTTCATAAGATTAATAGTTAACGCTACAATTGGCATAATGGGTAGTTTCACAATCCCCTTTCTTTCTCCTTTTACTCTCTCGTTTTATATCTCCCTTATATGTTTGTGTGCGTGCGTGTGTGTATGTGTGTGTGTGTTTCCCCCTCTACTTAGATCTCTCTTCATATATCTTTCTCTCCCTATCCCTATCTCCGTCTCATTTAATCTCTTTCTCATCTACCGTATTTATTTTCTCCCTCCCTCTCTCTCTCTCTTTTCCTTGCAAAAAGATTATCATGGTTAACATGGTTAACATCTTCTCTTCCAAACTCCATATTGCCCTAGGGAAATGGTGTGTATTGCTAGTGAAAGAATTCCTCAATGGCGCACAGAAGATTGAAGAGGAATGTCACCCTAACAGATTCATTGGAATCAAACAGAAAGAGCAGAGTAACAAGTGGAACGCGATGAAGTATTCTTAACCTGCCCCTGTCGCAAATTTGCGACCAAACTGTAATATAGAAAACCTCCGGCACAGAGGGTTTTTTTCCCGCCGGCAAGTTAAGAGTTAAAGAACATGAAGATAGGATGGCCCATTTTGCAGGTCAAAATATTTCTCGTAAAATAGACGAATAATGGAAGGAAACACTATATCAGTTCTCCCCTCCCAGAGCGATCGCTAGATTTCGAGGAGGTTTTGGCCGGGTCACCCAAAGCCTACCGGCTCTTGTCGCCTATAGACATGATAGACCGGAGACCGCTGTATGTTCGACAGTGCATGCGTTCAATGCGCTAAGCGACGCATCGCGCACTGACAGTGGAAATACGATAATGAACGTAGACTATATTACCAGCTAGGAAACAGGACATTTCAAACGTTACCATGGTTACCAAAGTAAGTTTTTCACATTTCTTGAAAAGGCTCGTGAAGCTATGAATGTAAGATAGCATACACGCTATCAATTTGCTGCTGATAATGGGTTATCTTGCCTTTAAACCCTGATAAAAATGTGAACTGAGCACAAAACGAACATTTATCGAAACAAATTGAAATAGTACCAGGAAATGATTTTTGTTAAAAAAATCACTTGCCTTGTAATTCTGCTTTGTAAATCCAAGGTAGACAAGTGTTCCAAATTTGGTCTTTTGGATATGAATAATACGTCATAGCGCACCATTGAAATTGCCCATAAACATTATTGATAAAAATGCAGAGCAGAGCACGATTTGTTCACATTTTAGAATTATGTATATGTCTGATGTCTTATACAACTGTTACCAATCTGTTTCTTTATTTTTTCCATTTTATTTTATTCAATATATTTCAAAGTTGTGCGTCTCCTTAAAGAAAAAATTGATGATTTACTTACTTCTCCATACTTCCTCGGCGTAAATTGTAGAAGATTCATCATCCGCTACCACGCCCGTGATACAACATTCTAGCAATAGGACAACGACCACGATGACGGACGTCGAGAAGAGCCCCTTCGCAGTCATTGTTTGTATCGTTTTGCGGCGAAAATCGGACACGGCTCGTGACCGGAATTGTACAATGTGTCCGTTAACAGTACGCTGACATTGAGGAACTGTGAAGAATCCGTGTAAATGTTAAAACTAAAGTGCGATTTTTACTTTCGAATTGAAAGAAAACGAAAATCGACACTGAAGAGCCGTAAGGGATCTGTGTAAATGAAGGAACGAACGAACGAACTTAAACGCACCCTTTGTCTTTACAGGAATCAAAGAACAAACTTTCACTGTGTTTGATTGTTGCCGTACTTCCCAAGTTGTTTTTACACACTCAACTCCAAAGTGTTGGCGGTCAGAAATGATGCGATGAACATGATGAAACTTCAAAGAATCTGTGATTGATGTAAAGATGACAGAATTATTATGAAATGTTGATGTGTGGACAAAGCTTTCGCCAGATAATGATGGGTCGTCACCATAAATATCCAAAAGATGTCCGGAATGATAATCGTTGGCCACCAATATCATTAGACAGGTAATGTCCTGTATTAAGATTATAGTAGGGAATTAATAGAATGAAATAAATAATTACTTAAGGTCTGCCTTTAAAATGACAGGATTGTTCAGCTGAGGTGAACTAAAGAAGTGGAGTCAACATAAGAAGTCGCAATGTTGAAAATGGAACGCACTTTTCTCCTACAATTTGAAGAGATAATGATGCCGCCACGACTTGTACTGATAATGCGGAGAGCGAATTTGAGAGATGCTTGATCGGGCAGAACACCAACGGTGTCGTAAGGAAGAAAGCAAGGCGGATGATAACAGGAAGGCGTATTGGGTGCGCCCGAAGCTCAGAGGGACTTGTTTCTTGCAAGTTTCCTATTTCTCCTTCTGCTCTAAGGGATTAGTTTGCATGGATGCTGACTTAATCCACAAGTTGCACGTAAAGGGTAAAGTCTCCGTGATCACGTGGTCTGCGCACAATGAGTAGTCGTTTTTGGTGCATGACGTAATCAAGCACGATTTAGAGGTTCCATTTTATCACGATTATAGCGGATTTAAAATGACTGAGAATGGAGACACGCCTAGCAATTAAGGAACGCTAGCAAGTGATCCATCCCAAGGACGGTGATGGTGTTGTTCTTATTGGTGCTGCTGTTGCAGCTAGGCATTGATGCTGATGGTAATAATGAGGGTGGTGTTGGTGGTGATGCGAAGGATGATGATGAAGAAAATGATGACGAAGAAGATCAAGATAATCATGAGCATGAAGAAGATGATGATGGTGATGATGATGATGATGATGATGATGATGATGAAGATAAAGATAAAGAAGATGATAGTCATGATCTTAATTATAATAGTGAATAGGATAATGAAGATGGTTAGATGTTGATGATGAAAATAATGATGATGACAAAGATGAAGATAACCATGATGAGGAGAAGGATGATGACGATGAAAGATATGGTTAAAATTGGTAATGATAACGATGATAATGAATAATCATGATAAAAAAGATAATGAATAATCATGATAAAGATGATAATGAATAATCATGATAAAGATCATAATGAATAATCATGATAAAGATGATAAATGTATGAAGATATGGTGATGATAAGGATGGTGATGAACATGGAAAATAAGGTGGTAACCATGGTAATCATGAAGATGTTGCTAACGATCATGAGGGCACTTGTGATGAAAATGAATACATTAAGAGCACAAAGATGACGATGCGCATGGTGATCACGAAAATATTGGTTACAGTGATAATTACTATTATTATTATTATTACTATTACTATTACTATTAGTATTATTATTATTATTGTTATTATTATTAGTATCATTACTATAAATATTATTGTGTATGCCATATTGAATGCCAGTTTCATACCGTTTGTGCTAAACAGCCATCTGTGGTGAACCACGAGGGGTCGGCATCTCTCACCCGTTTTCCAGCTAGGGTTCTTTGGCCCCTCAAGCTGAGTTTTCGCCCACGAGAAGTGAAGAGGGGTCTCAAACGTACATAGAGTATGTATCTTCTACAAACGATACCTCCATTAAACGTCCTATCAGAGGGAGAGCGGCTTTTTTCCCAGAAAGGGGATAGGCAAAAAAAAATACACATTGCTGACTCTTTTGCAAGGACTAGTGTGGGACTCGAAATTTCAGAGGCGAATTCTCTACCAATAAGCCATTTCGTAATTGCAATTGCGCATGAGCAGATTATTGCTTTTCGTAAATGATCTCAGGTCATTTTCCAAACTCACAGATTAAAATGGGAATTCATTCGATAGTTGACCACATTTCAATCTATTATCATGCAAATATGACAACAGCTATTCAGCTCTGAGAAGGAAGTGAAAGAACATTCCACCATGTGCATCTGCTTCTATTGTTGTTCCGGGCACACTGTAAAATGTCTTTCATCCAACACAACTTCATGATAAACAATCCCAGTGAGCAGTCTAGTAGTATTTTTTTCAGTGCATTGTCCGACCATGGTGTAATTACGAAATGGTCTATTAAGTCACGCTGCTTTCCCTAATGATAGTGATGAGGATGATGATCAAATTGACAATGAACACAATTTGGGGTACTTGTATGTCTTCGTAAAGTCCTCATACATGCCACACATTTCTAAAGGGATGTATTTGCTCTCAACCATGGCACTGTTCTGATCTTTGTGCTTATATAAAAACAAAAATTGCTCAAAGATGTACTGCTGATTTTTCTATGAATATCTATTTCAATAAGCTGAGTGCATACACGATTTGTGAGGCGGTGACAAGCAATGGCTAGAGAGAAGCCTAAGTATATGTATATCGTTTCACGGGAGAACGTTCTTTGTTGTTTGTAGGGATTAGTATAAATTTGTACCACGTCGTTTTGAGGATTATCTGTCTCTCATCTTCCGCCCTTAATCGCCGTACTAATGACAGATGGAAAGGCGAGGACACATACTTATTCATAGCTAAGGGGAAACGATGAAAGAGGAAAGCGGAGTAAGAGGGAGCGAGAGAGGGAGATAGATAGTGAGATATGAAGATGAAGGGGGGAGGAGAGGGAAATGAGAGAAGTGAGAGAAGGGCGGTAGAGAAAGACAGAACGGGAGAAAGATAGAAATACAGAGAGACACAGAAGTATGTGTTAGCGGGAGAGAGAGAGAGAGAGAGAGAGAGAGAGAGAGAGGGAGAGAGAGAGAGAGAGAGATAGAGCTAGAGAGATATGAGGGGTAATTGAAGAGGGCATGAGAGAGAGAGAGAGAGAGAGAGAGAGAGAGAGAGAGGGAGAGAGAGAGGGAACTGAAGGGGGGATGGGGAAAGACAAAGATAGGGAAAGGAAAAGAAAGATGAAACCAAAGACAGACATACAGACAGACAGAGTTGAATAGACGGTAAGAGAGAAGCGGAGGGAGAGAGAAAGATGGAAGATGGCGAAAATAAGAGTGATGGTGGGGGTGGGAGAAAAAAATAGGGGGGGGGTGGGGATGGGGGTAGATAGAGCGAGCGAGAGAGAGAGAGAGAGAGAGAGAGAGAGAGAGAGAGGGGGGGGGGGAAGGGGAAAGAATGATAAATCCAAAGGCAGATATAGTGAGTGGAGGAAGATGAAGTGAGGCAGAGTCTATAGTAGTAATCATAATAATAATAATAATGATAATAATAATAATAATAATAATAATAATAATAATGATAATAATAATAATGATAATAAAAAAAATAATGATGATAATAATGATAATAATAATCAGTTCCTGTATAGAGCATAAAACATAGCTACGCATGTCCCTATGCACTTTATCTATGAATTTTATCGCGATTTTGGTAACTGTAGCGTAAAAAAATATGCGCGGCCCGTATAGATGTTAATTTAACGCGAACAGTGTACCAAACCCTAATGGGACGCCAAATAAACCAACATGAGACATTGTTATTGATTCAATAAAATTGATTTTGTCCTCGCAATAACTATATATGGTATATTTGTACACATGATAATTATAGCGAATAACTGATATCACCCACTGTTGCGATTCTGTAATGAAAATCAATGATTTTGTGACAGCATCAACAATTATAACGAAAAAATCCAATAAATGCGTAGTATGAATACACTAACAATAAATACGGAATCAGTGTCTACGTATGTATATTCACTCTATGGTCATGAGGCCAGTCAGTGATAAAAAAAAAACATAATAGGTTGATAATAAATCGATATGAAACTATACCCTTAACATGCTTAACATGTATCTAGGCAGCACGCACACAAAAATACCCCCAATACACTGAAATCCGAACTCTTTTGTAGAATTGATGCGTTTGAACCGGGTATACCATTTTATTATATAAATAAGCATGAATTGCGTTTAAACACATTAATTTAAACTACATATTCTCATTATACGGCATGTACAGTAAGTAGATCAGATACTTCTCCCTAATGAGTGCGTTGTATCATTAAAAAGATAGAGACTATTCCGAGGGACATAGGTAAAACTATAGGCACAAGGGGATCTCAAAACAGTACTCTTATCACGAGGACGCAGAACGAGGGATGATAGTATTGTTTTGAGATCCCTGCGGGCCTATAATACAGCCATATCCCTAATATCAAAGCAGCATATGCCGTATAAGATAATGATGGATAACTAATGAAGTCATTATGCAAATTGCTAATGTTGATACAATACTATTGACCGCTATTTATGCTCATGAAGTACTATTGCTTACGATTAATGACAATAACGTACTTTCCTAAAATGGTTAATTCTAGTCTATGTCTGTCAACCTGTTAGGTAACATGATTATTGAGATGCGGTATATACTATTAGATTATACATTCTTTCATTTATTCACTCAATACCAATTTAAAGACTTCAAAAAAAAAATGTTTTGGCTCGTTGACTTGGTATTATATCCTAACGCTAATGCAATAACCGAGTGTACCGCAACAATCCAAATACATTTAATTCGTGACTAAGATATGTTTTCGTTACTACATAACTCGGTGAACATATGATTTTGTAAAATGATTAGGGCCTATGCCAATCAAAAAGATTTATTTCAATTTGCAATAGCACTTTATGTTTGTACATGTGTTTTGCGTCTACGTGCGTGCGTTATGTGTATGTGTGCACTTGTGTTCAAATGTGTCTTATCAAGGATATCTAAATTACATTTAATTCAAGCTGATTCATTGTACTCTTCTAGTCACAAAAGAATGTTTAACACTGATTTTCTGTAACATGTAACACTTTCAATGCATCTCGAAAGGCGTAGTCGAAGAATATTATTACAATAAAGTAAAAAGGCTCCAAACGTGATAGCAAGCTGAAATATGAAAGTCCCGATTTCACACTGTTCCGCGTGATATTCCATTAAAAAGTTGCTGGGAATGTTACTTTGAGATATTTGTCTTTCAGCAATGTAACATGAAAATTTGCCCAGCCGCGCCCAAATTAGTTTTTTTTTTTTATCTAGAGCATCACACTTCAATATGTAAATAATAATAAAGTTGGAGTGGTACACATCTTTCTTTCTTTCTTTCTTTCTTTCTTCCTTTCTTTCTTTCTTTCCTTCTTTCTTTCTTTCTTTCATTCTTTCCTTCTCTGTCTCTCACTCTCTCTCTCTCTCCTCTATCCCTCACTCTATCCTATATCTAATGTAATAAGTGCTTAGTTTTTTGTACTTCCAAGCTGCGGCTTATTATTGAAAGCCTTCTGTTTGATTTATCTTCATTTTGTGCTACTGATCGTATGGTGTACTTAAGGCTTTCACTCCGTCAAGCTTTGGCTTGTTTGAATAGCCTGTTATTTGTATTTTATCCATTTATGTTATACTAATGCTCGAGAATATTTGTGTACGAATTGACACCTATATCTACTGCTGCATTATCACTTGTTGTAATAGAAATCAAGCAGAAAATGAATAGATCAAATCAAACAATATTAAATTTCGTGTTCGCTTGTCCTCATTAACTACATAACATGCATTTCGTGACAAATCAACCAGTTAATCAGCGAAAGCTGAAATTTATGTAGGTTAAGAAATACCTAGCAGGACCTATTGTAAATCCAGGAGGACATGAGGCAATCGAGTATGCATCATGTTGTTAAGGGCAGCTACTAGTCATGAATAGAAAGTGGCGGCGCCAAACCTCGTTCAAAGGGATGGATATCCATTACTTTAAACATCCTTGGTGTTACATAGTGACTAGGTCCCCGTATCACAAGGAATGAGATTTGCTATACAGTGTATTGCCGTACCCAAAGAACATGACCGCCATCTATTGCAAGTCCAAAATATACACTCAATTGTATAGTCTGATAGTTATGAAAAATATCATATCCACACAAGCTACTATTACTATACAATATAATTTCCGATCGAAATCGATCGTAGGATCGGTAGACCAGTCGTACGATTAATATATAAACGATCGTACGCTTTACCAGCCCTATATGGTTAATGTGATAGAGAGTGCGAGTGTTGATTTAGTCGAGGATGTGTATGTCCATATTATGAGATTGCATACACATTCTGGACACCAGAAGCTGCCAAGGTGGTACTTCCCGATGCGTTACTAGACGTCTCCGCCAATCCCATCAACTTCCCGCCTTTTTGGCCAGACAAGCAGCACGACGGCATCCCTTGCAGTTTTTCCCGCCACATACCGCGCGCGCGCCGTGCGCACGTGAAGAGGACGAAGATAAGGACGCCGAGCCAGGAGTTGAGGATGATATGAATGACGATGAAGAACTGGACCTCACTGAACCGGTAGATGAGCACGGGGAGCCACGTGCCGCCTAGGGACACGCCCAGCTGTTCGCAGCAGGACGGTAACAAAAGGAAAGTTTATTTTGTTACAAGTCATGTTCTTTGTAAATTTCCACAACAAGAGGGTAAATGCAATGATAAAAGATTGACAGAACTCTTCTGTTCATTTTTGCCATTCATGTCATGTCCTTTGTGCAACATCATCTATCCAATGTAATTACGTAATTATACCATCTTATAGCGATTTAATAGCAGCCACATTATGTTACATGAAGTAAAACACTCAATACAGCTTTACACGTTGACTTTTATAATTCCATTCCCATACACTTAATACAGTAAGTAACTTTAAAGCTGATATTCATAGAAATTCTCTAAATATGAAGATATTCATCTACAGAAAGCTTATAAGCCATACAATGAGCTTGGATGACATTCAAATAATATATCACTTCCGAAAAAGCAAAATTAGGTTGAAAACAATCACCCTATTTCTGGGACAAATTTTCCCTAGTGTCATCCGAAACGGTTTGACGTAAGAAAATGGAGGCGTTATTGTGCATCACACATGCCAATCCGCAGCGTCTTTTCTGCCAGAAGCATCATGCATTATTAATGAAACTGTGATGGCAGTTGCTAGTGGATTAACAGATGTGATGCACAATGGTCATTGTGAACAATTGTGTGTAGATTGCAGTTAGTCTCTATAGCTGCGTGAAGCATATCCCGGCTGTGACGTACACACAAAGCCACTTTCCCTTAGGCGATTTCGTCGGTCAGGAGAGAGTCAATTTAGTGAAATCTGATTTTCATAAAACACAAAACTGAACACTTTCATGACATCTTACCTGCATAAATTGTTTAAATAACTCATTCAATCATGAAATAAACTATATTAATTTGATTTCATTTCCTATAAGTATCACCTTAAATCTATGTTCAAGGGAACTTTTAAGGCCACTGCAGACATGGCAGACGTCACAATTTTGCCACGATTCTACAGCCGTAAAGGTTTACGACTGGAAACGTGACGTCACCTTCGTGTACATGACCGAGTCCTGCAATTGAGCCAGTGGCGGAGTCGTACGACTGGTCGGATCGTGCCGTGTACGGTGCCATTTAAGCTTTTGCTTGTACACGAAATGTGAGGATCCCAAACGACCTATATATAACAACATTTCCCCCTCCCCCATCCATCCCTCCATATCTACAATTTGGATTGTTGCGGTATAACCCTTTAGCAAGTATCATGCTTACTGTTATGACCGTTTGTAGTTCAATGTTTGATAACTGGGTATGTAAATGTAGTTATAGCTAGCTGTCTGGCTCTTAGTATGGGGTTCTGAACTCCTTATTTACCACGGGTGTATTTATCCACAGGTCAAAACACAAATGCCGTAGAGGATAAAGTTTGTCTGCTAGTTTTCCCGGCGCACAGTGGGTCAACGGTAAGACCTTGGTAGCTTCCGGATATAACATTCTACCATATTTTTCAAACTACGCTTGCTCTTTGTCTTACCTAGCCTATCTGATATGCGCCGGGCTAAAGTGGGCAAGTTACTGGTCGCGCGACCAGTGACTTCCCCACTTTAGCCTGGCGCATATCAGATAGGCAATGTCTTACCTTGATCAAGATGAGAATATCAATTCCTATCTCCTGCGACAAGTCGATCCTCACCACTTTTGCTCTCATGCACCGCTTCCGGACGATCGCTACCATCGTGACCAGAATGGCGATGATGTTGAAACACAAGAGGACAAAGATGGGCGTATGTGTGAAAAGCTTTAAAGTCTCGTTCTGACTGGTCCAACAGATATTGTGAGTCTCATTCGAAATCAGGACATCGAAACGGAACTCTTCTCCAGGAAGGCAGCTTTCGCAATAGTGGAGGTAAATGAGAATAGCGATGTAGACGCATGGCAGTCCCCAGCCGCAGAGGGCGTGGTAGAGGATGACCTTGAATCGCTGCAGCCTGTCCCGGGGGAGTACACCCGCGGATATCACCAGGGTCGTACATGCGAAGGTGCGGAGGATGTGGATAGCCTGGAGAGCCATCCAGGCAAACGCCGCGAGCCAGGCCATCTCCCCCAGAGCACTTGACACTTCGCAATATCCCGGATGACGAGTAGCTAACCCACTTTCATTGAGCAGAAAGAAAAAGGTTGTCATCAGGAGCGCGACGGTAATGTTCATGAGGCATATCCCTGGCAGATTTCGCAGTGCCTTGAAGGTCGCGTAAGTGACAAGAGTTAGTACGTGACAAAAGAATGATAAAATCCCTCCCGTGATAGTTATTACTGTCAGCATTTCGGCCATTCTGCGAATATACTTGATGAACAGTCACTTGATTTTTTAAGTCTTTGTGTCCTTCTGGTGGTTTTTTGCACAGGTATTACATATAATTCACATGGAGCCCCGTCTTGTGCATCACACTAAGGGTTACACTTGAATCTAACGGGTCAGAGATATCAAGAACGCTGATCAAATTTATCTGAACTACATCTGATGTTAATTCAACAAACAACATAAAATCATTGTGTAAAATCCAGGCAGTCAAAGTAAGCGTCAATGTTAAAACAGTTTCAGTTCATAGACACCATAAAACATTTTGATCACCTCAGGTTTTCATCCATTTTTCTCTTCTCTGCCAGTGTTACCCCCTTGGTATCCGCATAAATATTGATTTCTTTGTAGAAGGTATACTGAACGTAAGTGTCGTCATTCAAAATTCCAAGATCCCAAAAGTAGTCTTTCGATACTGCTTGAGAAGGATCTGACATAGATTCTTAAACGTAGATTGTCCGTACATCCGTTTTCAGTAGATCCCAAGAAAGATGGTAGGTCCGAAGTGGGTGAAACAGAATTTGCATCTTCATTAAGTCCAATATTAGGATAGAAACCAGCAGATATCCAGCAGAATTCCAACAAAATAATAATGACATATAAAACAACAATTAGACCGCCACAGCGTGCGAAAGATGATGTTCTTAAGAATGGGTTCTTTAACGTGTTTAATGTGAGGCGGCAACCGCGGTCTGCACTCGCTCTACCACTCGACACGTCACCGCTTTCATCCGTTGTACTTTCATCATGTTCATAATCGAACGATGTGTGATCAAACATTAATGTTATCCTCCTCTGTACGCGGACAATAGTATGACCTTCTCCTGTTTTATGTCCAATATGTATAAGGTCTCCCACTTGCAATGGCGGATGTTGTTAGAATAGAAACTGAGCTGCACTAATTGAAGTACCACTTCTTTTATTGTCGTGAAGCATTCGTGGTCGATGGTTCAATCATAATGCATGAATGATGGCGTAAGCCCCATCGAGGATATGTCTGTCGATTGGCTTCCATGTCTATTGATAGTTATCTGTCAACCTCGATTACGTGAGAGACGTCGTTGACGATTACTGTTTACAGGCCGTTAATGGAAACAGGTAATTGGTATGATGCGGGGTACTTAATGAAAGAGGTGAGCAAAGAATGGGTTATAGATATCGGGTGGACAGAGTGGCCGGGATACGGGATTAGTGATGAGAAGGGGGGGGGGGGGGGTTGTAGATAGTCTCGAATGCTGAAAATGGTGGCAGGCAACCAGATAAAATCAATAAGCGCGTCTGAGTAATCAACATGAAAGGTGTCTGAGCGTGGAAGAGGCTGGGCGTCGTCCGGATGTGCGTAGAGATCAAATGGGTAATTTTATAAGTGAATGTGTAGATCGCTTTAATAAATAATTGTTATTTTAAGCTAAAACTACTTTTAATCACGCAAATGTGATGTAACCGCAATCCGATGCTCATATTGGATGAGCTCTTTGTGTGCCACGTTTTAATGTTCTACCATTAACATGATTAATGCACATATGGCATACAGCGCGGGTTTGTCTCCCACGCTATGACTTGCGTTAAAGCCCCCGTCACACTTATTCGGAACCAGCAGGAATCAAGCAGAACCGGCCGAAGTTATTTTTTTTCTTCAAAATTCGAGCCACATTCGGGAGGGAATTTCGAATTGATCTAAAATTATGTAAAAATGTCTTCTTTCTTGGCGGCACGACCTCAATGCTCCTCGGTGACTCCTCAATGGTGACTGACGTTGCAGCAACAGCTAGCCGTGCTTTTATGCGATTCGATTCTCCCATGAATGCAATCGGAATGTTTCGAATGTTGTTGAAATGTCGTCAGAATATTTGGAATGCAGTCAGAGTGCTGTTGGACTGCACTTTGAATGCCGTTCGAATGCACCTCGAAAGTTTTGAGCATGAGCAAAACATTCAGGCTGGACACAAGAATGGACCCGAATATTTGGAATGCACTCAGAATGCAGTCAGAATTTTTAGAATGCACTTCGAATATCCAGGAATGTGCCAAGAATTTTTACTCCGACGGCATTCCAGCTTATTCCGCCTCTAATGTGACTAGGGTATAACACTTTCTCTACCTGACAAAGCACTGATCAAAACGACGTGGGCACGTAACAGGTGCAAAAATACCTCTCTGGCTAAGGCAATCACATGGGTCCATCTATGCGGAGTCTCCACTCCAACAAAAAAATTATTTGGACAATAATGACATCTTGAATTAAGACCGTCACATGCGACGATTGTATCGCTTCCGTGTAGCGGAAAATCACTGAAAACAAATTACTCTAAGCGGCTGCGACGTAATATTCTTTAAACATATACATTTGGGGGAACTAACCTTGAAAAGGAAAATATAATTGTTTAATATAAGAACATTTTCTGATTGTGAGGGCGTAGATAGTCTGAGTTCCAGGTGGGTGGTCATTTCTGATCCACATTAGCAAAAAGTCTCATATTGTAAGACTAGTCAATGTATAATTTTCCTCTTTTCTCAGAGTTGAGGGAGCCACAGAAAAAAAAATGAGAATGATTAGTCTACTGCAGCCAGACACCTTTGAATATACACCTTTGAACATTGAATATATATATATATTTTTTTTTATAAATACCCAACAGACTGGAAGACAGGCTGGGGGTAGGAAAATGGGGGGGGGGGGGGGGGGTACCCCATGAGCCCCATCTCCCACCACGACTACAGACTGCTAATAAAATAGAGTAGGCGTTAGTGTGATATGAATGAGCCGAGATTCGCTAGTTTCCCGTGTTCAACAATCCATGTTGATCGATCAAATATGATCATCAAATTCCATCTCTTCCCGACCGCAATTATCTTCAATCAATATCGGGGCTATACAGCAGCTGTCATTTCCCAGCCCTTTATATCGCTTGAACCTGAATCAACAACCACTTATCACTCTGATTAATAAGATGGATTTGCATAGTGCTGGCCATGTTTCACCAAGATGAGAGTACGTTACGTACGACTTTACACACGATTGATTACTTGTTATTGTGCTCAATGAGACATCCCAATTTGTTCCTGTTGTAACACAGTGTGAGTGAATTTCCTATTACCCTTATCAAATTTGATAAATTATCAACTTTTGTATTTAGACGCTTGTTATTAACAAGAATCAGATTTCAACTGTAGCTGATGAAAATCAAACTCACTGAGAACCGAGAACAGGTCACTATTCGTGCGTAAAGTCGTGCGTGACTAATTACGCGCATCTTGATAAAACACTTCCCTGGCGTTGCGCCTCGCGCCAATGAGTTAAAGGGAATACATGGGCTTGGTATCGATTGTGGTACCGGTAATGATCGCGATCATCGAAGACAGGGGGGCATTTCATCAAAGGACTTGTCGGATATTTTATCCGACAAGTTTGCTCTCGGCCAATAAGATGCAAGCATTTCAGTAGCTTATAAGAGTTTGTCGGATAAAACGTCCGACAAGTCCTTTGATGAAATGCCCCCCCCCCCCCCGTTCTGCGTAGAATATAATATTGTTCATTTTATTCAAATTTAGTAGATACCGAGGAATGTATTCAGTGCGTTATCAAAACCACACACGCACATATCTTGTTAATGGTCCGCCGTATGGCATTCAAACAAAGTCGGGGAATAGATTAATAAGGCTGCAAACGATCAAGCTGCAATACAAACAAAATCAAAGCCAATTTGTTCAAGAGGCGTAGTCTTACGTGTACGATATCCAGTTGCCATGGTTGCATTCAGGCTATTACTCGCTATCGGATAGGTGAAACTATTTGCACATATATCAATATGCGGAAGAGTGTGGGAAAATTGTCAAATATTTTGAGTGCTTTTAGTTGATTTTACTGAGGTGTGCACAGGCAGACAGGAAGGACACGGCGGACAAACAGAAGCAATGAATAAAATTTGACACCAAATCTCTGTAGAAAGGAAGTTCAAACACGAAACGATTTGCAATCTCATGTTGTAAATGATAATAATTTTGACGATCTAGACACATCAAATGCTTTGACTAGTATTTCACGTTGAAAAACGTATTGTCTATTAACGGTTTGTAATTATCCTGAAAAATTCTTGCTTTTGACGTCCCGTAACCATGGTAACCACAAACGCAATTGGTGCAACTCTGTACATTAGACAAAGGAGATTGGACTTACGATCTATTCAGATCAATCGCAATTCTCTATAAGACGGGGACCTGGTTTAATAACCATGAAATTAATGATAGGGATTACATGAGCTCAGTATTTCTAATCCCTCATCGAGATTAGATTCTAATCCAACCCTCTTATCAGATCGGTTTTAAAGAGCTACCAAACCTTTCTCCAATTCGTTTTAATCCCATGAAACACGGTAATGGGTCTGGTTCACGAGCGTCCCCTTGACTGAATGAATTTATTCCTACCCAAGCAACAAGAAAGGCTTCTAGTTTTCACGTTAATTGTTTTAATAATTTATCATTTCAACATTGACTGACTTTTTCCTCTGACAGTAATTGCCTCCCCCTCTCTCTCTAAAAAACAAAACGAAAACAGATCGATGTACACTACTCTCAGCCACTTTCATGTTAAAAGGGTTAGTCCCAATACGTCCTTGGTTATGACAAAAGGAAATGGGTCAAAAAGCTATAGTTCCCAAATCCTCCAAACTCACTTGGTGTAATGAGCCAATTAATCCCGAGCCCCGTTGCATAAAACTTACCATTAATGGTAATTCTGTCATCAATGGTAACTACTATGGTAACACTGATCGACAGCCAATCAAATTCAAGGTTTCCATATAAATTGCCATTGATTGCAAAGTTACCATCAATTCCACTTAATATTGTTACCCAAACATGCAACTCAAGTCATATCTTTTTCCAAATATCTAGTTTTATATTTTCATTTATTTAATGTGTATTTGTTTTGATGATTTTTGCTATCAATATTTGGTTTGACTTGGCTAACCCATATGGGGCCTGGTGGCCTCAAGTGCTATACTAGAGCTTCTGTGAATAATGTGCTGACCGGGCCTTGTCCCTTAAATTGTTGGTGAACGAAGCAGCAAGCAAGAGGCCACCAGGCCTCATCTGGCACAGTTGAGAACTCCAATGGTTGATGCAATTTAATGTATATATTTATATTTTATATCTGATTGTAAGCGCTGTGATACTTTTTGTGTATAGCGCAGATAAATAACCATTATTATTATTATTATTATGCAAAACGCATGTGTTTTTTCAAGTAATTGTTATTGTGATTCAAGTCGATACAGTTACATAAATCATAAACAATTACTTAATTGTACAATTAAGTATCCTTTGACAAAAATAAATGAATACCCCCCCACACACACACACACACACATGCACACACTCGCACACATACACATACACACACACGCATACACACACACACACTCACACACACACACACATATAAACACACACACTAACTCAAACACATACACACCACTATTATTTCCCGCCCATACTCATTCCATTCAGTATCAGAAATACTGGTTAATTCTTCATCCTTTCTTGATACTGTTTGCACAAGCTATGCAACGTATCACATAGGGCAGGAGTTAATTTGGCTCACAATTGGTTAAATCACAGACCCATTAACCCACTGAGCACCAAGTCAGGAAACAGTCATTGACTTATTACACACGTCATTCACCTGTGGTACTGAGAGGACTTCAGTTCTGTCAACCGCTAGATTCGTGACAACGGCCAGTGACGGCTTTAAGGCGGAGTCGTCGCCGCGAACCGTGGCCTCAATAAACGGCTTCAGCTAACGAGAGAGATGCTTGTCCATTCCTCTTAGCCGATTAAGCATATTGACCATCGATCAAGCTAATGGAGTCGATCATGATACGGACATGTTTATCCATTGCCATGACAATCGTACTTGCACTTAAAGTGGCCATTTAACATTTGTGAATTGTACAAGTAGGATGTGTACAAAAAACTGTTTTATACTTTTATAAATAATCAAAAACAGGTTACAACTTCAATAACCATGATACAGCTGAAACTTACACATCGTTCAGTCAAAGTAAGACATCCCCCCCCCCCCGACATTTCATTGTGGTTTGACTTATATGATGGGCAATATGGGTATTACTGTGTTCTGAATTATTTTTTGTGCTATTCATTTTTTGGTCCAAATTTGTCCATGAAATTGAAATTGATTAAATATTCAAAGGACTATCACAAAAATAATAATAGATGAAATGTCACCAAACACAATGGCATCCTCCGGCTTTATGTTATCTCAATTTCAATTTCATTCGAGCTTTAATTGTGTTGTACTTACTTTTCCAAAGTGTTAATAGTTTTGTTTAACATCTAGTTTTTCATTCAAAGCGCGCAGAGTTGCTGATTGTTCGGAACATGACGGATTGACGAGTTTTCTCGAATCCCACACGCTATCAAAGAAGATTGAATCGGCGAGCGGTGTCACCCGGTCAATCTTTTTCTAGAGTTGGAAGTGAAAGGCCATGCGAACAAGCTACATAGGCCCGTAGTCACAACGGTGGTGTAACTTAGACCGCGTACTAAACCTAGACTAACTTCATGGGGCGCAAGATCAATTATCTGAAGCTGTGACAAAGTCATTCGCTGTAATCATTATGTGGACAAAGTCAATACACTATAGTGATTACGCAGACTACCTCAATAATATTAAACTATAATGTTTCATTTTATATTATTTGGTGTCCCATAAAGTCAATCTACATTTAGTACATGTACTATGTTTAGTTTAAACCGCCGCTGTGAATGCGGGTTATACTGTATGGACTAGCGTTTAAACCGAAGAGTCTGCAAATATCATGGGCAGTCGTTCACTTATACATGTACTCGGGAAATTTATACTTGCTTTGTAAATTGCGCTGTTGTTTCTATGGCGTACTTTCATTATGGCTATCCTGTTCATAAGATGTCATGAACTGCAGATTACACATCGTGGTTTGTTGGCTTTAAAATGACTTTGTAATATAAAAAAAAATATATTTGTTATTGTGATATTACGTGTGATTGTGTGATAAACGTCGTTGTTTTATCATTACCATCACATCGCGTTCAAATACAATTCACTCCGGGGAAGAAAAGATTAAAAAAAAAAACCCCGCGAGAATACCTCTTTCTGATACATGTACATGTATGTCCAAATTAGGCAGATACGTATTTTATTATTAACCCTTATCGTGCCACTTCAATAAACATCAATACACGCAAATCCCACAAAGCATCATTTTGCAAAGCGCACGAAAGGTACAGGGCAGCATATGATCCTAACTGCTGCGCAGCAGCAGTGATTGAGATGTACGGTTCATAGACCGACGTGATTAGTTTTTCGCTCAACTCGGCGCCACTGCGACCAACGATAAGTAGCCATTAAACATGACGGCGGAGGCATTTTGATATCGTGAATCTGTTTGTAGAACAGAAGCATTTATTTTGTGTATTCATTTCATTTATCGAGTCGGTGCCCGTTTGAAGATTCGCTTAATATGCAATCGATGAATGTTGAATAAACAATCCATTGTACTTTCCTTCCGCTCGAAAAACATTTAATGTACATTTAATGACACAAATGTGCTTGTTAAATATAGAATGTGAGTATTGTGTGCTATTAGAAAGAATCATGTCATGATCCATTAGGCCTATAATCTATCGTTCCCTTCTACGTCACATGATGATGTTCCTTCTACTGCTAGGTTTATAGATTTAGACAAGACTTTGTACGAGTCCATATTGTTCTTTGTTTCTCCCACTCTCATACTATTCTTCCTTTTATGAATCGCCACTATAAAAATGACTGAAATATTCCGATAAAATCATTTAATTGCGCGATATTTCCAAAGAGATATATTTCTGAGAATTACTGGAAAACAACAAATCACTAGCAGAATTCTTGACAGCACTCGGACATATCGGAAGGTAAGGGTATCGTTCCTACATGTAATAATGATAATAATAATAGTCCATTCTTATATAGTGTAATTTTACAGTCAAGTCTCGATGCGCATAAAAGAGAAATAGAGAAAAAAGTAGAACCTTATTTAAGCAAAGATGCAGTGATTGAAATCTACAATTCACTAAGAAACAAAAATGTCTTCAATTTGGCGCGAAATTGATCCTCGGTTTTAGTTTCTCGAATAAAGTCTGGAAGTTTATTCCACAGCATAGGTGCGGCAAACTGGAAAGACCTCTGACCGTATGTCTTGGTTTTAACGGAGTACTGCACTAAAAGATTCTTTGAATTTGAACGAAGGACCCGAGGTTTAAGTCAACTGGTTTTGAATGTGAGCTGAGTAGATCACAATCCACCCGATTATATTCTTCTAATGACATATTACAAATAGGTATCATTTTTTTGGTCTTTTTCTTATTTTCATCCTTCTTTTTTTGTATCTTTCTTCTTGTTCATCCTTTACTCCTCATTATTTATATTTTGTTAGGTTTCTCGTTTTTCTTAATTCCGACTTCACATTATGAAGTATCATTGTCTTATCCAAAATCCGCACATGATCTTTTTATCATCAAACTAGTGATTATCACCATCATTACCAAATTCATCACACATCATCAATGTCATATTCAATAATATCACCTCCATCATCACCATACTAATTCTCAAGTACTGCCCTTCTCCTCTAATTTTCACAGGTAACACTCACCATCGTATATATATTCAGTGCTCAAAATTAACCAAATAGCTTTCATTACATGTTCACAAAAATAATAGAGGGGGTATGGGGGAAGAGTGGGGGGGGGGGGGGGGGGGGGTAAAAGTGACGAGAGCTATGTACTCTACAGCTCAAAAGAATTGTCATAGGGAAAAGGAAGAAAGAGAAGGACCCACAGTTTTAAACAGCAGTATATCTTGTCCAGTTTAGCATGAAACATGATTCTTTTTAGGCTAAAGCATCATGTTTCATGCTGAACTGGACAAAATATACCGCGGTTTAAAACTGCGGCTCCTTCCCTTTCCCTTTCCCGATGCCAATTCCTTTGAGCTGTTGTGTAGAAACTCTAGAATGAAATGAACAAAATACAAAACTCTTCAACTGCAATTCGTTTCATAGTCGTGTCATAATTATGCACATTTTATTTACAATAAACATTTCTTAAATCAATAAACAAGTCAATCTTCTTGATACGTCTCATACATTTACATAATAGATTGCAGTATCATAGTTTATCACACAGTAATAGCATAAAGGGGATTAAATCCCTCGTAACAAGCACTGATTTCAATGAAAGTAGCCAAATCAGAGAAGTAGCTTGGTCATAGTTTAAGAAAAACAAATCTGTAAAGTGTTTTGTATCTCTGAGACTTATAAGAATCAAGGTATGGGGCTTATCTAAAGCCACAGTAATCGTATGATCAATTCTATCAAATTGATGTGCATAGGGGCTCTCAAATAATTATTATGATTTTGATGGTATAAATTATGTTTGCCGTTGTGGATTTAACTTAGGTATTGCAATTTGCAAGTACAGGATACAGTATAACTATACGTTGAAGACATGCATGTGAAAAAGGTCATTTAAAAGAAAGACATAAATTAGGAAAATAATGAAAAAAGTACCATTATTTCAAATCTTCTCGAAACCGATAAGATTCATCTCGCCTGCCCAAAGGTAATCATTTAACACTTCAAAAATAATCCCAAACTCCCTCTTTGTATGAACAAACCAGGAGTCCCAGGGGGTACAGTGCCCTCAATGCCAAAAACAGCCCCTGTCGTTTTCCTCAATTGTGTACAATGATTTACATGGTTCAGAGTGACCATTTCGTGAGATCACACTTGAAAAGTACCAGTAGTCACTACAAATTTGGTTGTTTCGCCCCTGGAACAAGCCTTGTCCAACCCACTTCTCTGATTTGTCCACATTCGTTGAAATCACCTGGCAAATTAGGTCTTTAATCTCCTTTAATAATAATATATATAGCTTAATATAGACCAAGTCATAGATAAATCTTTATACGAGTTGTGAATCAAGAATCACATAGTATCTATAGCAGATACTCTCTTTACTATACACATGTACAGGTAAATACAACGCATACTTCACATATTTAACAGTCAATACGTCATAATATCACATGATAATGAATATCAACGTGTCGTAGCACATGTAATACTTATCATAGAACAAAAAGGAAGAACTCAATCGGAAAATAATATTAGTCATTTCACCGTTTGTATGCCGCACAAAATGACACTCGATGTATTTTCTGTGTATTATTTGTAAATAATACATACACATGTGGCACGCATTGAGTTAACATGCATTACATGCATCAAAATTAACATTAGAGTTGACTTTGTGGGCAAGTATTTCACTATGTACTTTGTATCTCCCGTTGTCATGTAACAGGTGTTGCCAAAAAGTCAGTATTTTTCGTTTGCTATCATGTCCGTTCCACTAATTTGATGTCCAATTTCTCTGTAACCGCTTGATGAAATAATAGTGCAGTCAAACCTGTCTTAGTGGCCACCGGTCTATAGCAGCCAACCTGTCTATAGTGGCCACTAAAATAATTCCCCCAGAGAGATCATGTGTTAAAGAACCTGTCTATAGCAGCCACCTGTATATTGTGATTTGGCCGTTTGGGATAGATATGACTGATACACTCTAACAAAAAAGATCGCTTCCTTTGAATTTGATCTGATTGCGCATTGGATGTCTTCAAAAACAGTCTGACTTTAATGTCCGTTATGTTAGAATTTCCCCAGATAGTAATCAGTATATTCATAATGCCCACTTAAGGCAATTGCTTTTTTCGGTTGATTTGTGCATTTGTTCTGTTTTTGATTCCATTTCAGGTAATCATTACACAATTTGAGTGAGTGTGAACATCATCATCAATATTTCTATTTGAAGGATGCTATACAAAATTAGACTTAACACCAAGAGAGAATTCATTCAAGTTCAACACCCTTCCTTGGTGTTTGAATGAATTTAATACTATATTTGTATTAGATCCAACACCTTGGTGTAAAATCCAATACATTGGTGTAATATCCAAACATTGGTGTAATATTTAACACTCTTGATATTGCATTGTATTCAAAGAGTGTTAAATGTTACAATGTTTGGTGTCAACCACCATGTACAATGACACTACCTGGTGTTAATGCTTACACATTTATTTTAGCAGTGTAGGACCCTATAAAACTAGAGTTGATCATGTTCATGCCTTAATCTACATTATTCAGCCAAACTCTCAAATAAATGTTTTTTTTTCTGTTAGGAGTGAACTCCATTAAAAGACAGAGCACACAACATACATAAGACAAAGAATTATCAATGAGCGCTCATATTGCACATTGTACGATCAAACATTCAGCATCGATTTCTGAGGGAGAAAGATAGAGTTACACCATACATTCTATTGATATTTACTGATCTCCCTTTATACAACACACATGCATTCATTGATAGGTGCATGTAACATGATTAGGCAATTATTTTTTTAAAAAATACACAATTACATAATTTTCAACGGCTGTCACTGCTCTAACAATAATTGTTTGTCCTATTGTTTTATGATGTGATGTTACTGAAAATAATCATTAACACAGTTGATTTGTTTAATTCTCCCTGGCCTGCTGATCAAAAAACATGATAAAGCTAAGCCTATGAAATAATAATTTATTTCTAGATATTATATTCAAGATTGGTCATGTTGTTACCTGATTGTTTAACAAAAAAAAACATGCACACATATACAAGTTTTTGTGGTGAGTGTTTGTACAAAACATATTCAGCCTATTTGTCCATGTATTAGCTATAACAAAGAGATAAAAAAAAAAAGTCAAGGCAAAATTTTGTAGCTTTGAAGGAGAAAGTATCAATAAGCTTACAATAAAGAGAAACAATCACAATTTGGCAAATATAAAAGTAATTTATAAATGTAATGTAAATTCTGTCTTCAGCATTATTTTCCTTTATTTTCATTATTTTTCCTCAAATTCTTCTGATTGAGAATTAAAAAGTTCCTGAATAACATTCTTCAGTGAGACATTTGATTCTGTTTCCACTTTTTATATGAGAAAAAGAGAAGTATGTAAATTTGAATATTGATGTGAAGCTACAAGAACACTTCTGTGTTCAAATTTAACTTGGTTAGAAGTGCACAATAAGAATATACATGTGATCATATAAAATCATATATAATGCTGAATGAAACTTCACAAAGACATGAGGTACATATTACATGGAGATGCTGACTTTGGCAAAAAGAAATATATGAAACACTCAACCAAGTAAATGAAGTACATTCGGGCCTATGCATACTATGGCCGTTTTCAGAACAGTGGTTTAACTTCGACAGAGTACTAAACATAGACTAACTAAATGGGGCGCAAAATTAGTAATCTGATGCTGTCACAAAAATCATCACATTTTACAACAGCAGTTATTATGAGGACAAATTCAAGAAACCATAGTGATTCTAAGGAATACATCAATTGCACTGAATCAATGATAATTATTTCATGTTGTTTTATTTGGTGTCCCATAAAGTTAGTCCAGGTTTAGCGCACTGCTTGCATTAAACCTCTGCTCAGAATACAGCTAATGGATATCGTATCTGTGTCTTTTATCGACACCGAGGTAAAAGCAAATCATACATTTGAAAATCACACTGTTCACACTTACTTTGAGAACATGAATTTTTGTGAATTTTGCAAATTGTTGTGGGGTCGCGATTTGTTTAAACAACACTAACTTCTCAACTTGTTTGTGAAAAATGAAATTTATTTCAGAGGTGCATTGTGTTGTAAGAACTGACATTTTTAAAAATGTTATCGACTGACTTCTCTCCTTTCTTCTTTAAAAACTGAAACTTGTGTCTGGAAGCTATACTTCCTTTGAAATTACACCAAAATTTGTTCAAATCAATGGAGGGAGAATAAATTCAAATATTATGATTGAAAGTTTAGAGTTTAACACTTTAAACTCCTAGATCCTTGATGATGACAAAACATGATGCAGCTAAATAAATAACCTCCTATGAGCTGATGGAAGTGTATTGCACAAGGATTACAACTTAAAACTCCCCACAGTCTTAGTGGTACAGTTCATGCACTATTCCACATACATACATGTAGTGGTGCATGGACTGTACCACTGTTCATATTAGGTAGGTCTGCATTAGCCATTCTTTACAGATTTTTCAGCGCGACTCCTGCATAATCAGCAGTATGGATAATCAACCACAGACTATGAGTAAACTTCAAATTCCCTATAGGGTGCATTTAAGCCACACCTCTTTGGTTACTGTAGTTCCATGGCAGATTTTGACATATCAACTGGACCAGATTTCATGAAGCCAAAAAATCTAACATTGAGCAACGGGTTAGTAATTATTCATGTTCATCTAGTATTGATTACCGATTGGTTACATGTGGTCACCTATCAGCGAGACAAATCAGGATGTTTCCCAATGACGTTATGTTACACTGCCTATGATCTAAGATACTAATGTAAGTTTCCCATGGGAAGATTTTGCACGCACATGAATGAAAAGAAAGCATCCGTACCTCCCTAATTTCTGGGGAGTGCATGGACACAACTGAGTCAGCAACCATCTAAGTCTGGCAATAAAGACTAAGCCCTCTTCCTTGACTACTCTGCTCTCTCAGAGGGTGTAGTCTTTATTGCCAGACTTAGATGTTTGCAGACTTCAGTTGTGTTCATGCATTCCACTGCCTAGAAACTAAACTAAATCCAGCTTTGACGTCTACACACAGATAAAACATTCCACTTTTTGTGTGAACTGCACATACATATGCAACAAACCAACACATGGTCACATGTACGGGGGGCTGAAATAATTTGTTTACTTGTGCCCCGCTGGCTCATTAACACCAATAAGTCGCAAAGGCAGCAATGGAACAAATCATGAAAAGGGGCTATTTTCTCTGAATGGACATTATTGATTTCTCCCACATACGTCAAAATTGATTCAAGTTGGTTCTCCTACACCAAAGTAGATGAGTTATATCATTTAATAGCTGTGAATCTGCATTTGCAGAATATGTGTGTAAAACAAATAATTTTCAAAGACTATCACTGGTTTTGAGACAGCAGGTCGCAGTTCATGCACAAAAAGAGTTACTTTTTCTAGAAAAGGGTACCAACAACTCAGGACAGAAATGTTTATGAATTATATAAATGGGAAAAGATAGAATGATTTTAACATGGCATGTACTGACATTTTGAGCACAATTGATTGCTCAAATTGATTAAGGAATGCAACATACATGTAGACTTATCCTTCTCAAACAGAAACATATTTCAGTGTGCAAGCAACAAAATCTTTGTTCTTGTGGTACTCTAAAAGTGGAAATATTCGCGTGATTAATTTTTCGTGCTTGACGGATCAAAATTAATTTCGCATGTTTTTAATTTTGCGGGTTGTCCAGCCCTATGGACGATGAATTCACTCAGCTCACCACTGCCACGCCAGTGCTGGCCGGGCAGCGGCAATAGTATGATGATGTTGAAGCGCTGACAAAGGCTAAACCATAAACGTAGGCCTACGTATGTGACCCGTGACGCATCAAAGCAAGCGCGCATACAAAGTGCGCCGATATGATCTTCGTTTCGGCGCAAATATATTCGCGCCAAATACACGCCACACAAAATGTGCGAAAATTTCCACACCGCGAAAATTTCCACTTTTACAGTAGCAAAAAAAGGACTATAACATAAAACAGAACCAAACAAATCCAAAATGGTAAGTACCTGGGAACAGGTTTCACTATTTTACCATGAAATATCAAGAAAAAGAGAAATGGCCCGACTTGTAGATGACTTTGTGCTCATTTAATATGCAGGAAATATTCAAATATTCAAATTATTCATTCCAGACGAGACAATGTACAGGAATCTGAGATTATTTTCTCATCCAACTTTAGCCTGGCTTCAAGGCTCTTGGATATTTCTGATCCAAACGGACAGAGTCTAGTACTCTAAGACTAGTCACTGTATCCCAACGGACAAATAGAGTCTAGCACTCTAAGACTAGTCACTGTATCCCAACGGACAAATAGAGTCTCGTACTCTAAAACTAGTCACTGTATCCTCGTTTCTCAGTCCGTTTGGCCGGGCCGGAGAGGGAATTGAGAATGATTAGTCTACTGCAACCAGACCTGATTTTGAATATCGTAGCTTGGATTGAAAATGCCCAACAGCTTGAAGCCAGGCTAACCTGATGGAGCTGACTGAAATTGATTTGCAATCATGCAAGGGAGTTGATTGCAGTTTCTACTGCACTTGCAATATGAATATCATACATCCAGCAGGATTTTTCCAAGATATAAACATGATTGTAGGGCAAGGCTTCCAATACTCATGAATGTGCGGTTTTGATGATTTTACAGTAAAATGACAAGCCTACACCCATTTGATAAGCACCATGACAGAAAACAAAATTCATATTTTTAGACACATTAAGCTCTGTAAAATTGAAATTGAATCTGGTAATCATCCTTTTTCTCTCTCCTTTCATATTCTCTCTCTCTCTCTCTCCCTCCTATTTTGTTCGCCATACCTCTCCATTCCTCTCAGTCTCTACCCTTCTCTCTCTCTCACTTTCTCTCCCTCCCCCTCTCCCTCTCTCTTTCCCGCTCTCTCTCTCTCTTGCCCTCTTTCTTTCTGCCACTCTGTCTCTCCCCCTCTCTTGCTTATTTTCTGTCTCTATCAGTCTCTGTATGTCTATCTGTCTGTCTCTCACTCTCCCACTCACTCTCTTGCTCTCTTACTCTCAATCTCCCACCCTCTCCTTCAATCATTTAAAATACTCAATATAATGCAGCCCTCTTTCTTAATACCTCTCTCCATTTACTGTGTATATCACTCATAGTCATTCATCAAATGTTTCAGTAAAAAAAAAATAGGAAACAAAGAAAGAAGTAATATTAGCACATTCTCCATATACATGAACAACCAGTAATATAAAATATCACACCATGCGATTGTATAAAAATTGTGACTAATATTAAATGGCGTAATAAATAATTCTCCAGAGAATGGTATATGCTTAGATGTACCTGACATACAATATGCATTCACTGCCAATATATATATTTACTTGGAGACGATATTGGACAACAAAACGAGACAGCAATTTTGTCCATGTGTTCAATTTCACTTCATGCATAATGATAGAATGATGAATGCGCTGAAACAGAATTGTTTGTAATCCCTCTGTTAACCCTCACATAACCAGGCCTTGAAAACCTCATTGGCTGACTAAACACCTTCATGCCCATGGGAATGAGGGAGTTAACCTATTGTGTAGCATATCCAAGGTTGTATTGAGGTAATAAAATGATGGCACGCACTGCTTAGCATTGTATTTCTCACCATCTGCTTCCATTTGTTAAGTAGCATATTACTGTATTTCTCGACCCCCCGCCCCCCCCACACACACCTTACCCTCATACCCTAAGACTTCTTAATCTCATTCCCGCCCTCCCTCTCTCCTTCTTTCAGCAAGTCCCTCCAGTTTATCTCCTAAACATATCTATCATATTTCTGTAAGCCTCCACATATACCCCGACTGGTGACCATATCCCTTATCATACATCGCCATGCCTCCAACACTGTCAAATCTGATGTACATATACAGAATGGATCAAGACTGGTAGCCTCCTCCTTACATACTGCACACCCCACTAACCTCAGTCGTGGACGTGCACCTCGACTGGTGGCCTATACTTCCACATTCTCTCCTCCTTCTCTAATGCTATGCTGTGCTGGCCGGTGGTTGAGATGGGAACAGACTGGTGACTTCTCTCCTTGAAGGTAATGGCGATCTTGTAGCTTCCCTCGTAGAGGAACAGAAAGGTGCACTCGTGTCTCGCTGACTGGTCTTCCGCAAACTAGACAAATTAGAGAGTGGAACAGCAGAGTGTAGAAAGAGGTGCATTCAAACTGGGAAAATATCGAACGGCATTCAAAGTGCAGTGCAACAGCACTCCTAGACACGTTACCTTGACAATTAGATAAAACCTCTTTCCTCTCATTCTCAGATTCTCTATTAACCTGTATTTTTCTGCAACCTCCTCCTCCACCTTCTCACATTAATTCTCTATGGGCTATTGAGAATTATCTATACAATAAGGCTGCATACCTTGTGGACGATAGTTGACGTTGCTCCTAGACAAGCCACCTTGTCAGCGGGATGAACTTCTCTCCTCTCATTCTCGTGGTCCAGATAAATCTCGCTGCTCAGCTCAATGGGACACACACATGCATCTGAAGAAAGAAAAAAGAAAAAAAAAAATTGCTACAGTTCAAAAAATGATTGGATTACACTCTACTTGAACATTTTCATTTCTTATTTGTCCTCTTCCTTCATCTTTACTTCATCTTATTCCTTCTCCTCTATCTTCACTTCCTCCTATACCACCTTGCAGCGCTCTTCACTGCTTCTTATTCCTCTTACATTACATCTTATTCCTTTTCCTCAAATCAATACTTCTTTGTAATACTTATTTGTATTCTACTCCTACATCTCAACAAAAATGCATTAGAAAAGGTGAAAAGGTATTCCCAAATTCTTTAATTTTGGAAAGCACCAATGGCCTGTATTCTCTTGCATTTATTTCCCTTTTTGAGGAAAACTGCAGAGCGAAACAAAAACAAGAAATGGATGAAGTGATCAATTCACATTTCAAGTTTTATCACACTCATGCAAAGATGTTTTCTGTATCCAAAACCACATGAAGCAGACGTGAAAAGCAGAAGGGAAGTGATCGAAAGATTGAGCTAGTCACAACAAATTTACAAATCACAGGAAGCGATATATTACCTGCTTTGTTCGTCACTCCCACCACCACGGTCAGGGTCTCTCCCCTGGGTATCCTGAGGGGTTCCCCCACCGTGTGCGGCACCCCGTTGAGAGTCACGTCCCACCAGACAGGGAAGGGGACGATGTTGTCTAGCTCCCCCTCCCCCAGCCTCAACCCAGCGACCGACGCCTCGCCTGACTTACCATTCACAGGGTGAGCATTGCAGTCAAGGATTTGAATTATTTGATTTATTCAGTTTTATATACCCAGGGGTGTTTTACCAAGCTGTTCGTAAGCTACGAACAACTTTATGCTCCTGGTAACCCTTTCGTGTGCTAAATCAGTTACATCAATTTATTCGTTTTAACATAGTGGGAGTTAATTTTCAACAATCCTAATCAAAATTTACAAATGATAAACTTTGCATTCAGATACTAATGCCAACAACAAGAATTTTGATCAGATTTCAACTTCAGCTGATAGGAATCAAAATCATTGAGAATCTGATTTAGCACAAGAAAGGGCCACCAGTCATGCATAAAATCATTCTTAGCTTAAGAACAGCTTGGTGAAACACCCCCCAGGTCTTCTTCTGTTAGTGCCATTATCGTGTGACATAGGCAACCATTTCTTGCCATTTTTTTTTTTTATTGAGTGTGTGATTTATTACTTCCGGAGTGGAATGTTAAGTCTTTAAAAAGACCGTCGTATTGGGTTATTCTTTCGCACTCTGACTGTAAAACATCAATCCAAGTTCAATACAGTTTAATTATCTGTCCACCAAAAATTCCACCCTCTGTAGCAAGTGTGAAAAAGGAATCCTGCAAGAAATTCCAAATGTACGGTCCATAATCCTTTCCTAATCTTGGGCAATATCCCACTGAGATTAGAGTCTAGTATTGGTGCAAACAATAAAAGAGTTTCAAAGGATATGCAATGCCACCTGATGTCGACCATCGTAGCGAGTTGCTGTGCAAAGACAGACAAGCGAGGGCTCTCTACCACCGCCATTGGATACCCTGTGCTCTCATTGGCCAGTTGCGACTCGTCAAACTCAAACCGGTCGACTCTCACCGCCATCCTGCAAGGACAAATTGGTGAAAGAGTAGCATGAGGTATTATGATACAGGTTTTTGCTGCCGCTTGCCAAGATAGCAATCCTATTCTCAATACCGCGTATAAGGAAAAGTCGTCACACAATGCAACGTGCATCGCATGGGTGCAGTCATACCCAATTCTGGTCTAGCATATTAGAGTAAATGCATATGCCATATACTTTGCTGGATTTTTATTTTCGTGAATTTTGCGAGTCAAGTGCTATTCGCAAATTTAACAACACCTTGATAACTTTTCATACAATCGCATGGTGTGATATAGACGTTGATCCTGACATGAATACGACATGCACGCAAACATTTACTACTAGTATACGGTACGCAACACTTCAGACAGTATTGAACAATGTGTGTGATGCATGATGGCGCACCAACTGTGCGCGGATTGATGCGTGCACCTCTCAATACCGGCAGTTTTCATCGCTTTTTCATTTTTGTTTTAATGCAGGATCGCTAATTTGCTTCCTAACATGAGTGAATGATACCAATTCATCACATACTCCTGGATCACGAATTTAACCACCTGCGAAATTATCGGGTAGTCCAGATTCTCGAAAATTAGACTCGCTAAATATATGGCGTATACAGTATAAGACAGAAAGTGTGTATGAATGCAAACATGCGCTGCTCAGCGCATTGTGGGATAATTTTTCCTTGTATGCCGCATAAAGAATTGAGGGTTGCATGTGCTTCACAGGTAAATCACAAGCTTCATATGATCTTATCAACATTAATTTTCAAATCATTAAGTATTCTCCAAGCAGCATCCTTCAGGGTGCAAACAGGGAATAATAACAGAACAAAAGTGAAAATGAGATCTCTACTGTGATTTAAACTGAAATAACAAAGACAAACTATCCAAAAATACACTACTTTCAGAATGTACCTTTTTAAGTTCTGCTCTGTTTATATCTCTCACTTCACTCTCTGAACACCTCTCCTCAGATAAAAAGCTACACTCCAGCTCAAAGGAATTGGCATAGGGAAAGGGAAAGGGAAGGAAATGAGCCGCAGTTTTAAACCACTGCATATTTTGTCCAGTTCAGCATGAAACACGATGCTTTAGCCTAAAATGCATCATGTTTCATGCTGAACTGGACAAAATATACCACGGTTTAAAACTGCGGCTCCTTCCCTTTCTTCCCTTTCCCTATGCCAATTCCTTTGAGCTGTAGTGTATTCTTTTTCAGGACATGATTTACATGTAGAGTACCATGAATTTTTTTCACTAATTTTTGTCCAGACCCTAGCAGCCCAAATAGGTACGCGTGCAGTGCTACCAACATTGAAATTCAACGATCAGGAAGATTTGGGGAAATTTCTTCAGAAATCAGGGAGATGTCTATCAAATACATACAACCTAATGATAACAATCTGTCAATAATCAGGGAGATTGGGTGATGTGATGAAATCCAATGCAGTAATATCGGCCTATTTTCAGGGAGTCTCCTGTGAAATCAGGGAGACTTGGCAGCTCTGTGCATATCACATAGATTGAACATGTACAATTCTTGTTATGATTGCATATAATCTTAGTTTGTATAAAAAATGTATATATAGCGACTGGTAAAAAACCAGTATAATCTCCAAACACTTTACAATCTTATCACCCTGGTCATCGGATGTTTCTAAGCCTTTGTGAAACCTGTATAATACCAAGATTTTAACATCATGGCAAGCAGTAATGATGATTCACTCATTCCATTCCAACCGGTAACCCAATTCTCCATATCGCATATAGCCGATATCACCTCTCAATACCGATATCTCATTGATTGCTCTTGGGACATATACTTCCGGTAAGAGTTTGGTCCGTATTCAATTCACGCAATAACGCACAGAATCTGTAATTTCAACCCTCGTAATCCTCGTAATATGAAAATGGAAATGGAAGGGTTGTTACATGGACGAAGGACTTGAAAAAATACCACCAATCACTCACTGCAATGTTTTTGCCTACGTCAACATTGATTGTGGATGAAAGAATGAAAAGACACAAGCAAGATGATGGCTATATAATGTTCGTGAACCGGAAGTTCATATCCCAAGAATTGAAGGTAAAAAAATCAGAGCGCCACACGTGTTCAGATTCGGAGAGCTATATGCGATAGGGAGAATTATACATCAGGATGGAGAGCAGCAGTGTGGATTAAGTTGTATTCATGAAATCCTAGCGGAAATTAACTCAAATCTTCCTTCAAAGAAATTGTAAATCCTAGAAATGTAGTTGTGGGTGCCATCGTCTCACACTTCCTGGCAAAAAAGGCTGTGCAAAAAGACTAGCTCCTTTTTAATCTAAATGCAAATCATTTAGGGATTTACAAGTAAATTCCTCCTCTTTGCACATTATCAAGTCCCCTTTCAATTTTTCTCTGATTGAAAAATGCAAATTTGCACATCGAATACACCACACGGTATAATCAGAATTCAGTGATAACTTGTCACAGTAATGTAATATTTCTAGAAAACTTGTGAAAATTGATTTCATCTGATTTTTTTTTTTCAGTCTTGATGTTTATTTGTTCAATGAAACCACATTATAGTTCTCATGTTCAGCAGGGAATATGTACCTGGAGCCATATTCATGAAACCTAATTAAAATGCATTCAGCTACACTACAGTTCAAAGGAACTGGCATAGGGAAAGGGAAAGGGAAGAAAGGGAAGGAGCCTCAGTTTTAAACCATGGTATATTTTGTCCAGTTCAGCATGAAACACGATGTTTTAGCCTAAAAAGCGTATGTTTCATGCTGAACTGGACAAAATATACCGCGGTTTAAAACTGAGGCTCCTTCCCTTTCTTCCCTTTCCCTTTCCCGATGCAAATTCCTTTGAACTGTACTGTACATGCATTTTTAGTATCTTATCAGCTTAGTATGGTTTCATGAATACAGTTGGGCCTGAGATCAACGTCACAGCTGATTGCGATCTATTGCAGTCAGATTGCAGTCAATGTATGGAGCTGATTGCATTTGATTGCCATCACAGTGCATTTGATCTCAGGCTCCACTGTACATCTTCTGTACATTAGTCCCACTATTACTAAACATTCACATACCCTTATCCTCCAAAGGGCACTATACCCACGATACCTCTGATAATCTAGGCATTGAGTATGGAGGGCGGGCTGTGCAATAATTTCATTTTCACGAAAATCACTGGCCCATATTTACAAACTTGGTTTAACTTAGACCGCATACTTTATTGGGCACAATATAAATCATCGGATGGTGTCACAAAATCATTGATTTTCATTACAGAATCACAACAGCGGGTGATTTCACTTATTTAGTGTAATTATTACAGGTACGTGCACAAACTCGATATACCATAGTGATTCCGAAGGCAAAATCAATTATATTGAATCAATAATGTTTCATGTTGTTTTATTTGGCGTCCCATAAAGTTAATATAGGTTTACAGCACTGTTTGCGTTAAACCACTGTTCTAAATACAGGCCAATGTGTTGAAAGGTATGGGATAGAAATAGGGAAGATTATGTGACAATGATATAAGGAGTGCCATTGGTGCCAAGACCATGGGTTAGATAAGATAAGCTAAGATAAGCTAAGCTAAGATAAGCTAAGACGAAATAAGCTAAGATAAAATAAGATCAGATTTTGCTAGCTCTACAGAGTACCGAAGTGGTGTCGTCATTATGAGCATGTTGTCAAGACAATTGGCTCTAAACAAAATCACTCCAGTGAGTGGTTTACCGGTTCAATATTGTCTAGCGGGCTAGTGTCGGCATTCCCAATATTAGAGTCCCCGCTGTGATCACTGCTGCTTGCTCTACCCGCATGGTTTAGAACCAGTTGTCTTCACGATACTGCTCGAATGACATCCCACTTCAGTACTCTATTGACCCTCCTCTCTGGGTATGAGAGTTCAACATATTTACAATGATATACAATAAAATAAATATGTACAAATACAACAAGTAAAAAAAAATACAGTAAATAATTTCTTAAGTCAGTATTTACGACACTAAGCACACAGGATTTCCTACAATTCTACCACTAGGTGTCATTACAAGTACATGACTTTGAATAGCATCATCCACAAAATCATTTCTTTTTGGTTCATGGCTAGAGTGATTCATGATTATGTTAACAAATTTAACAAGTTTTCACAACTGGCAAGAGTTTTACGTCACAAAAAGTTTATCCAGTTCTACAGAGTTAGGTCTACGCAATACTGCTTTATGCAAATATAACTTTCTCTCTTCCAAAAAGAAAGAACACACAAATATATTGTTGAATTCATCCCCTGTATCTGACATTCAAAGTGTACATATTTCATCATGTGACATGTCTGAGTCAAACCTATTATCATTTACAGGTCAACTGTGTTATCTGTGTGAATTGTGGATCTCAAAAAGGAATGATCTTAAATAAAACATTGTTGAGATTAGACAAAATCAGGACTCGATCATAACATCAACACCATTCCCCCATAATCATGGCCCATTATCATTACCAGTTCTAATCCTGATATTTAATGACAAACAAATAAACATGTGTGTGTCTAATCAACACAAGGATATATTTGGGGGTTACTGCAAACAATTAAGGATGGATACAGGATGATTTTTTTTTTCAATCTTAACAGAATCCAATTCATTCTTGAATTCATAGATGACCTGTTTTGCTTTCAAATGTTTGATTTCTTGCTTAAGTTGCTGATGCCTTTACACCAAGAAAAACTCGTACAGCTCTAACTCTGAAATGTTTTCACCTTGCAAAAACACATATAGGCAGCAAATCAGCCATTTTTGTAATGTATTTTTGAATTACCCCCTAACAGGGAACTAGCACGTTATTACATTGTCATGGATCTGGTTAGTCAGTATCAATGGGTGGAATACACTCTGAATCTATCAGTTGTTGCTAGTCAGACAAACCTCAGACAAACTTTGGAGTTTACCATTAAAACAACATTGTTTGAACAACACAAATATAATTTGTCGATAAATACGCCTCCGCCTCTTTGCTAGTTCTATTTAGATTATTTTCAGAGAATCTGTTTGTTTGGTTGGGAATGTTCCAGTGAATTCCTATGTGAAATGAAAATACCATTCATTCTGTTTTTCCATGTTAAGCGAAGTTCGGCAATGCTCATTTGACCTTTGATCTCTTACTTTTTGACTTCCAATCTAACCAGTCTGTCTAAATCCATCCTTGTATCCTTGTGATTCTTGTACCATGTTTTCTTGAAATGCATAATTGGATTGGGATTTATTGTAAGAAGTATCAATTGGGGGCAATATAAACCTTCGACCTCTGACCTTTCAGGAATTTCACCCAAACTTTCACCTGTCTACCTTCATGAAGTGACACATCTCTGTACCATGTTTGTTAGAATTGAATCATTAGATTTGGATTCAATGTGAAAATAGCCAATTTTGGCAGAGTGCATTGACCTTTGACCACTGACCTTTGAGAAATTTCACCAAAAATGTTATCAGTCTATCCCCAAGAAGTGATCCATCTTTGCACCATGTTTAGTTGGTAATGTACCATTGGATTTGGATTTACTTTGAAAAATATCACTTTGGGAGCAATTTTTAGGTAATTTTTTGGCAAAGTTCATTGACCTTATACCTCTGACCTTTGAAAAATTTCACCAAAAATGTCACCAGTCTAGCCCCAAGTAGTGATCCATCTTTGCACCATGTTTAGTTGGTAATGCACCATTGGATTCCGATTTATTGTGAAAAATATAAAGTTTGGGGCAGTTTTGAGCCAATTTTGGCAAAGTTCATTGACCTTTGACCTCTGACCTTTCAGGAATTTTAACAAAAATTTCATCAGTCTATCCACAAGTAGTGATCCATCCGTGTACCATGTTAAATGAGAACTACATCCTTGGACTTGGATTTATTGTGAAAAAGGTAAAATTTTTGCAATTTTTCACAAAGTTCATTGACCTTTGACCTCTAACCTTTCAGGAATTTTACCCAAAATGTCACCAGTCTACCTCCAAGTAGTGATCCATCTTTGTACCATGTTTGATGAGAATTGTATCCTTGGATTTGGATTTTATGTGAAAAAGGTCAATTTTGGGCAATTTTTCACAATGTTCAATGACCTTTGACCTTTGACCTCAATCAGATTTGACCCCAATTTTACACACTTCATTGGTTTTATGCAATACACACATGTACCAAGTTTGAAGCAAATCTGGTTCACGGTTCTCAAGATATTGCCGAAACGGATTCGGGACGGACGGACGGACGGACGGACGGACGGACAACCCAAAAACATAATGCCTCCGGCCACTTCGTGGCAGAGGCATAAAAATGGTGAATTTGAAATACAGAAATGGTGTCTGTGAAGGGTCCCATTTTTTGTTCTCACCTCTTTGTTTTTTGACTCTCTAAAGCAACCTCACACTGCTCGTCTCCATATTGCACTTTAAAGTCTTGCGAGGTAGCGTTCATTGCATCTAATACCAAATGGAACTGTCGAGGACTGTAGAAGTAGAAAGAAAGAGTAAAGACAAAATAAGCCAATGTGATATACCACATTGTCATCAAATCCTGTATTTGACTATTATAAATTTTGAGATTATATTAAATTGTGTTGATGAGCATGATGTAGCTTCACAGCTTCATATTATTATGTAATATGTTTTAGATACAGAATACAAACCATTTTTATTGGTTAAAACAAGTCTAAATTGTGGTTAAAAATAGAGGGAAGACATGATGATTATGACATCTGTTTAGCTATCATAATTTTTTACTCAACTTATATATTTCTTTCATGTTTCTATTCTATTGCTCCAACTTAATTTCAGAGTGTACTATCCCTTTCAGAAATGTTTTCGACTTTACGAAGTACCCAAAATTGTGCTCATTATCAATTTGATCATCATCATCATCATTATCACTAGGGAGAGCAGCACTTTATTTTCCATCTTCATCTCTATCCTAATCATTCTCATATATTCATGTTTCCTTCCTGCTTCTGTTTTATTGAAACCAACTGAATTTTAGAGTAGACTATCCCTTTAAAGTGCACCAGTGTCTCTGGCAGACAAAGGGGTCAACGGCCTGGCGCTTACTCTGTGGCTGGCATCGTCGTCCACTTGGTGAAAACGATTGACGGCTGGACGTCGACATTAAGGATGAGCGCCGTCCGCCTGAAGTACTCATCAACCCCATCGCCCCCAGAGTACTGAATGTTGAGTGCTCCCTCTATAGTCTGTGGGTAGAAAATACGGACATATAGTCACACCTGTTTATAAAGACCACCTGTCTGAAAAGATTTCTGTCACATGGTATTTTTAGCATACACATATTTCTACGATTTGTGACAACGCGGACCATTTCACAAGCTCTTAATTTTAGCAGGCCCATATCCCAGAACCTAACCCAGAACCAAATCGCACATGGCCTGTGCAATTGATAGTTCTTTCTTACCAGGAGTAAGACGGGGAACTTTCAGGAGAAAAAAAGTTAACCGATATAAAATAATACAAAACAAGTCAGAAGAGTCACACCCCATCATACTACAACACTGACAAGACGCAATGCGAGTGATTGTCATTACAGTGCGTGGTATAGACCGACCATTTAGTCACGCATTGTAGCTGACAGTGATAGAGTGAATGCGCCCTAAACACAACAATCAATAGCAACCGTCAAAATGTTCACATGTTCACGTCTGCTCGTCATTCGTGAAGTTTTGGAAAATTAAAACACCTCAAAATATACCGCTTTTACAGGACTTAGCCTGAATCCCTTCAGAATACTGTTTACGCCATATATTTCGCTGGGTTTTTATTTCCGCGAATTTCGCGAGTCGGGTGCTATTCGCGAATTTAACAACACCCAAAAACATGAATACGACGTGCACTAGCACATGTACTAATAGTGCTAGTACTCCAAGATCGCAAAATTAACCACTCGCGAAATTGTCGCGAAGTCCTGCTTCGCGAAAAATTAGACTCGCGAAATATATGGTGTATACAGTAGTTTGCAAGTTATCGCATCTGTTTATAAAGACAACAGTTTACAAACACCATTGTCTATGAGAACCATCAGTCTGTGTAGATTTCTCAGCCTGAGTTACATATTTGTACCTGTCTACAAATACTATCAGACGATAAATATGCTTTGGATTGTCTTCATAGTTAGGTATGTCTGCACTAATCCTTGTAGCTGGCAAAAAGCTACTTGTCTTCCAAGGCAAACACTTCAGGCATAATATTGGAGCTACCAACATTGAAATTAAACAATCAGAAAGATTTGGGGAAATTTCATTAGAAATCCCAGAGATGTTTATTAAATGCATACCACCTACTGACAATAATCTACCAATAATCAGGGAGATGAATTGATGCGAAGAAATGCAATGCAGTAATAAGGTCTATTTCCAGGGAGTCTCCTGCAAAATCACAGAGACTTGGCAGCTCTGTACAATCATATATCTTTTCATTGTAGCATCATGACTTATCAAATGAAGATTGAACTTTTCATTATATCAACAAATGGCAGAATTTTAGCTGCAACTACTGGGCCATGTTGCATATATTGAAACAATTATTGTAACTTACTATCAATGGTAACTACCATGGCAACAGCCAATGAGCTCTCATTATCGCACATATTACCATGGAAGTTACCATTGACGGTAAGTTACAATAATTGAAAACCTATATGCACCATGGCCCGTGTTCAGGCTACTGTTTGCATGCACATGACTCATCCCTACCTGATGTAACCTGCTCAGATCCAGGTCATACGGAGCTAACGACTGCTGCTCTATCATGGAGGAGGAGGGGGACCTTGAGGGGTTCGGCGCCAGGCCAGGCAACCTGTCTAATCGACTGACGGTGGGCGTCGGTGGGACATTCACTGAGGAGGAAGAAAAGAACAAAAGAATTGTTTTAGCTCTTCTTGCTGCTCAATAAAATATATACGTAGTTCTGGTGGAAAATAATATGATGCGTTGACAAGGAAAATTAGTTTTTTTTTTACTCGCATGTGGACTATAACCTCTGTATTTGTCATTTTCATAGTTAGCATAATATTAGCGGGATTGATTTAAACATATAAAATCATTGCTAACTCATACAACATATTTGGGCTATATTTGTGACATACTTGGCTTTATGTTGGCAAAAAGGATTTTGCTTTCTTCAAATCATCTCACAATGACTTGTAACATTTGGGCTGTATTTGTGATAAAGTTGGCTTTATGTTGGCAAAAAGGATTTTGTCTTCTACAAATGATCTCATAAAGACTTATAATATTTGGGCTATATTTGTGACATACTTGGCTTTATGTTGACAAAAAGGATTTTGCTTTCTTCAAATCATCTCATAATGACTTGTAACATTTGGGCTATATTTGTGACATACTTGGCTTTATGTTGGCAAAAAGGATTTTGTCTTCTACAAATGATCTCATAAAGACTTATAATATTTGGGCTATATTTGTGACGTACTTGGCTTTGTGTTGGAGGACTGCACACAGAAAGGGCCCCTGGCCTTGATGTAGAGCGTAAGTGTCAGGTGACACGAGGGCTGAATAGGCAGCTGAGTCTTGACGTTCTCCTCGCTCCAGTGGAAGACATCATCTGAGAAGGACACAGGAGACAGGGTCATTCATTCTCACATCATTCATTTCCAAGATATGGCTACATACATAATATGTCACACTTCAATCAAATTCTCACTATAACAAGCCACTTCATAGTCATACCATAGTGGGACAATCCACTGAATCAAATACCACTAGACAGCAGACTGGGATTTGTTCATGAAGCTGTGTTGGGTGATAGATATTACAGTGTGCCCAAAACAACAATAGAAGCAGTTGCATATGGTGGAACTTTTCATCTCTGCACAATAAAGGGTATGAACGTGGTTGACAATCTAATACATATCCATTTAACTCTGTGAGTGGTCCGGTTGACCCGAGGTCATTTGTGCCAGCAATAATCTGCCCATGCGCATCTTGCAACTACATGTACGAAATGGCTTATTGAAAGAAAACATGAAAAAACAAAAAACAAAAACAAAGGAAAGTAGCTACCTTCATCACAATCCAGCGCGATGTCTATTGTCTCCACTGCTACATCTTTACTGCAGTTGGTCAGCCGAACCTCACACTCACAGCTACAAAGGGTCAAAGGTCAAGAGAAGGGTTTGTTAGTCATAATGTTATCATGCCCAGCATGGTTCAGGATATCTATTCCATGCCGTCAGACTTAAAACGTAGCACCTGCAAGGTAACTTTAAACAAATCCCAACTTGAATTATAGTTTTATTTGAAACAAAAAAATATGAAAATGGATGACATTTGGGCACAAAAACAAATTGGGAGTCTAATCCAACCGCAATATCACAGACTCACACTACGTTCTCCAATTTTGCAAAATGTACAAAAATTATACAGTTTTTGTTGTTCTCGCCCAATTTTACTCCAAATTGTGCCAACTTGTTTCTCTTTTTTTGCTAGTTTTAGTGACAAGAGCCTTTTATTGGAGCGAGCTGCCACTTTGAGTATGACATACCTCTCTCCAGCCAGCAGGCTTACTGCAGCACTCGTGCTTGCCTGCTTCTCGGACGGATCCAAACTGAGTCTGCTTGCAGCCTTGGGTAATGATGTGGAGATCTTCAAGAGAGGTAATGCTGGGGCCACTGGATAGTGGGGAGGAGAGAGATAAGGTATTATGAATAGAGAGAGTGAGTGAGAGAGAGAGAGAGAAAGAGAGAGAGAGTGAGAGAGAGTGAGGGAGGGAGAGAGAGAGGGAGAGAGAGAGAGAGAGAGAGAGTGAGAGAGAGTGAGGGAGGGAGAGAGAGAGAGAGGGAGAGAGAGAGAGGGGGAGAGAGAGAGAGAGAGTGGCAGAGAGAGTGACAGTAACCCCGTTCATATACACCGCCTATCCGCGAAAAAGGCGCAACATTTGCGGCAATTTTGCCGATGCATTACCGATAGCTGTGTATATGAACGGGAATCGCTCAAATAATGCGGTATTTGCTTCCTCCTTTTTTGCGCTTATTTTGCGGCTTTTTCGCGGATCGAGACCTAGTAATAATACCGCAATATTGCGGTAAGCGAATCTTATAAACTGCGTCCGCAAAATAGGCGTAAATGATCGAGACCTAGTAATAATACCGCAATATTGCGGTAAGCGAATCTTATAAACTGCGTCCGCAAAATAGGCGTAAATGTTGCGCCTTTTGCATCGCGCTCTGGCATGTGGGTCGCTAATCCCACCGCTCGTATGGCTGAGCGGAACATGTCACCATTGGTTTGGAGAGAGTCCAGCTGTCCAAAACACCGCAACATTACGGCTTTTGGGGGTGTATATGAACGGTGCTTTTGCGGCTCGCTGGAAACTTGCTTACCGATGTGCATCGGTATAATAATAGCGGTATATGGTATATGAACGGGGCTAAAGAGAGAGAGAGAGAGAGGATGACAGAGAGAGAGAGAGAGAGAGAGTGACAGAGAGAGTAACAGAGAGAGATAAGGCATTACGAATAGAGAGAGATGGAGAGAGATATGTAGAGAGACAGAGATAAACAGGAGAGAACAGAAAAAGGGAAGAGAGGGAGATAAAAAGAGAAAGAGAAAGAAGAGAAAGAGAGATAACAAGAGATAGAGAAAGAAGAGAAAGAGAGATAAATGGAGAAGAGAGAGGGAAATAGAGAAAGAGAAAGGAAATGCTTGTAGCACAGAGAAAGAGACACAGAAAGCATTCTTCAATATATATATTGATATTGAGAGAAAGGGAGATAGAGGAGAGAAAAAGAAGTGAGAGAGAAGAAAAATGAAAGGGAGGATGAGAAAGAGAAAGATAGATAAAGAGGAGAAAGAGAGATAAAGAGAGAGAGAGAGAGAGAGAGAGAGAGGGAGATAGAGAAAGAGAAAGGAAATGCTGGTGGAACAGAGAAAGAGAGACAGAAGGCACTATGCAATTTACATATATGATTTGAGAGAGTGAAAGAAAGAGAGAGAGAGTGAGGAGGGGGTGGGTGGGGGGGGGGGGGGGTGGTGAAGAAACAGGGAAGAAAAAGGTTGAATACATTCCACTGACTGACCTTTGACCTGGTAGAATGGTTCTGCGATGCCCTGGATGTGCATCAGCTTGCAGTGGCTCTCCACCCCCAGCACCCTGGTGGTGTAGCCTGTGATGGTGAGCCGTCCCGCCCCCCTGGGCCGCCCCATCAGGGACACGGCATGGGGGCCTGACTGGGCAGGGAGGGTGATGGTGGCAGGGATGGGCTCAAACTTGAGACCCTCTACCAGGAAGCCCTGCAAAGAGAGGTAAATCAATATATTGATAAGTTGGTTCGCGAACCATCAGTCTCGCTTGATTTCACAATCGATGAACAGTGCTAGTTTTTTTTTCAAATATTTGAAATGGTGCCGAGATGACCTTTGATCTCATCATCCTCATCAACACACATACTACCCAAGGATCATTTGTACCAAATGTGGACACATTACAGAAATAACAAAAAATGAGAGGAACTTAAACCAAAACCTTAAAAACAAGCCCCTGCACATCTGTGCCAAAGTTTGATCTGACCTGAAATAAAGAAACGTCCTTTAGTTACGAAAAAAAACTTTAAAAAATGATGGACATGGCCTCATATTATTTGGCCTTTTGACACCTAGATGACCTTTGACCCCCATCATTCTCATGAAGCGACATGTGGTATTACCCATGGATCATTTGTACCAAGTGTGATCACAATTGATGCAGAAATAAAGAAATGAGAGCAAGTCAAACAAAAACTTTGAGAAAAAAGATGCACACAGCCTTATATTATTTGACCTTTTGACCTCTAGATGACCTTTCACCCCATCATCCTCATGACGACGCAATGATATTACCCAAGGATCATTTGTACCAAGTTAAATCACAATTGATGAAGAAATAAAGAAATGAGAGGAAGTTAAGCAAAAACTGTAACATTTTCATAACAGAACAACAGACTATCAGGTAAAGTGATTACTAGGTCTCTGCCGAACTTTGTTCAGGCAAGACAATAAATGAATCTATCAGTAATTTGATATAATAATGAACATTTCTAAACATTTCTACTAAACTCCTTAAAAAAAATTCTGTAACCCAGGTTTGATGGGTTGTATATCTTTAGTTGTTTCATTACCATACTTAAATGTGTAAGGATAAGACAGCTTGACTATGCATCGTTTGTAATGCTTACGCAAGCATGGAATGTGCAAACCTTTTAAATATGCAACAAGGTAAAGAAGGTGGTTCGCGAACCATGAGTCTCGCCTGATTTCGCAATCGATAAACAGTGCTAAGTCTTTTTTTTCAAATATTTAAAATGGTGCCGAGGTGACCTTTGACATCATCATCCTCATCAACACATGTGGTATTACCCAAGGATCATTTGTACCAAGTTTGATCACAATCAATGCAGAAATAAAGAAATGAGAGCAAGTTAAATAAACACTTTAATATTTTTGTAACAGACCAACAGACCAACAGACAAACAGACAAACAGGAAAAGTGGTCACTCGGTCTCTGCCAAAATTTGTTCAGGCAAGACAAAAATGAAAGGTTGCAAAATTCTGTGTTATCTGTTTGTTTTACATGTGAAATGAGTTTGAGTGATGTTGACGCGGCGATGCGTGAACGTTCATTGTCACATTGACACTATTCAAACATATTGCATTTTCAAAAGTAATGAGACATTCAATCTGGCAAAGGAGTGACACTGACATTTTTTCGGCACAAGTAAAAGACAAAGATAACAAAGAAAGAGTGAACTCACCAGGTTGCCCACTCTGAGCTCAAATGGGAGAGGGTTGTAGACTTCTAAGCACACCTCGCACGCTTCATTCGCTACCCATTTGAAGTCTGAGAGGAGAAAAGGGAGGTAAAATGACGCCATTCCACAATATATTTATGCCATGTATTCATTTTAAAACTATCAATCTACCTATACATTGATCTATTTATGCTAATATTATCATTACTTACCACAGGTAGACTATAAGAAGTATTGTTATTCATTGAATTCCAGTATTGGTAGTAAAAAATTCTATGCCCTAATTCGAGAAATTGAAATGTTACGATTCTGGTGATGACGGCAGAACCAATCTGATTTTAGCCCATAATCATTATCAAGTACCTTTAACCCTCTGAATACCAATTCATGAATGAACCATTGACTTACAACACATTGATCGTGACCGTGGTAGGGAGAGGGTTACTACATTCATGCTCAACCATTTATGTGCCCAGTGCTTAACTATACAGAGTCATCATTCTTCATGTATATCATGTGTAAACAAGACAATACCCAAAGCATCACTTGCCTATCTTTGATTTACAGAGCAAACTTACAAGGCTATCCATTTTCTCAAAGTATTGCATCTTTCTGTTGTTATTCAAGTCAACTTATTATAGGGGTTTAATTCCCCTGAAAAAGGAAAAGAAAATCATATTTTATTTCTTCCTCATAGCACATGACAATAATATATTCCATGAAATCATTTACATAGTTAATTCAAATTCACTTTTTTCATTTCATCATTCATGAACAGTTTCATTTGATTATGAAATCGCATAAATTATACAAATCCGAAAAAAATGAATAAACTTGAATCCATCTATACAAATTTTTTAACATTTTCTTTAACATTTTCTTTACCAGTTTTCTTTAACAGTTATAGGACCAGAAATAGTAATAGATACTTCGAAGGGATTTTCTGAATAGCGCCCCCTGTGGGTGACTTACCGACTCTGGACCTGTCCCTCTGGAGGGTATTGTTCCTGGAGTTGAGGGGGGTGTAGATAAAGGGGCTGGAGTTGACTGAGTTGAGGCCGTCCTTCAAGGCAAGAGTAGCGGCAGAGCGATGGGGCAACAACTGGCTGGACAACCGCACCAGCCGAAAGGACCTGACAGGGAAAGGGTCAGAAAACATATTAAATACTGAAAAGCCTGGATTGAAGGCTAAAGGGGTTGGAGCTGACAGAGTTGAGACTGTCTTTCAAGGCAAGAATTGCAGCAGAGCAGTGGTTTCCTCAAACCTATATCATATACCAGTAACATACTACTTCGACTTGAAATATAAAATCAGGACATGACTTCAATCGTGAATTAGCTTGATCTGATCACAAAATAAGACTGAAAATGTTTATTTACAATCAGGAGATTAACCTGTGCCAGGTAAGCACTAGTCAGCTAAAGCTTACTTTAACCCAATCTAGCCCGAGGGGGGGGGGCAAAAACAGCCCCCCCTCGACATTTTTCGCAATAAATTTGTAACGCAAAAAGATGGCGCCACGACGTTTCATGACTTTTTCCCTTCAAATCTCATACAACTTTTAAGACCAAATTTGCGTCGCGGGGTACGCGGTTCCGAAGTTACGTAACATTTTGTACGTGCATGTCAGACCAAAAATTGCTCAAAAACGTGATTTCATGTACAAATCCAATGCAAATTCTGTATCTAGCCAAAATTCATAAATGTATCATTATTTTTAGTTTTACTGATGAAAAACAATGAATTTTATGTTATTTATGACTGAAATAGTGTTGCCAATGATTTCCATCGAAAAAACAATGGAAAACATAAAGTCAAAAAACAAAGAAATACATAAGAAATTCAAACAACAAATATAATACATTAAGAAAAACTTTGATATTGCAATTTTTTAAATCCTAATTTGATAATGATCCTAAGAAGAGTGTCTGGACTGAAATCTAGCAGTTTTGGGCTATACAACCAAATTATGATTTTATGCATTTAATTAAACAGGGCTGTTTTTGCCCCCCCCCCCCCCCCCCCCCCCCCCCCCGGGCTATGCGATTTCAAAATAGCCCGGGCTATATAGGGTTTAACATTCTCAGTCTTATTTTCATGATGGTGCATGACTCACTTGACTATGGGGAAGAATGTGAAGGGGACAGCGGGTACTATGAGGCCGTTGTCCGCTGGGAGGGGCACAGGCACCCCCGGCGTCTTGCTGGTGAGGGTCTCCAGCTGCACGGCCACTTCCCGCTTCTCGTTGGTGTCCATCTTGTCATGGAATGCGTGGAGGAGGAACGAGAGATACCTGAGAGAAGGAAAGAAGAGAAGAAGGAAAGAAAAGAAGAAGGGAAGAGAATGAGACTGTGACCCTCCACTTAAGGAAAAACCTCGGTAACCATGAAGAACCACTAGCATCTGATTTTCTTGATTATCGTAACTTAATTTATTGCTACACATAGCAGTGTGGCAATTAAGCTCCTTCTTTTGGTAGATGTTCAAATCATTTTGGCTTGAAATCATTTTCAAGACCTTGATGTTTTCGTTAGTTTATCCTTTTGAGGCAATTCTTTCCCTGACAAGTTGGTAAATAAGATTTTATAGAAGAGAAGTAAAATTGAAGTAGAGAACTCACAAGCTAGATTTCATGCCTACCACTACTACCACTAATCTTAAATGCCCTTCCCATTTAATACCTTTAATTGTAATATGAAGGTTTCCTCACTTAACTATACTGCTATACTATACATTGACAAAAGGAAGCAAGTGACAAAGCACTCAAATTCGGGTTATTGGTACTCATATATTGTACCCAGAATTCCCTACATACACAAAATCTGGAGAAGAGATATCTATCTGGCTGAGAGATATTCAAACTAAAATGACGTGGTGCTGCACTGATACCAATGCAAGTGACGTATAAATTTACAAGAAAACTTTATTTAATCCAATGAGGACCAGAAGCCTGCATTATCGTCTTATATGGAGTTGAGCTGGGCCTGGGCCCTGTAACATAAAGGTTTGCGCTCAATCAAAACATGGCAATGGCCAATCAACATCAAAGTTGCATGCATTTTTTGTTCAAAAGACTGACCAGTAACCAATCAGAATTCTTCCTTCAAATTTGCGATTGATCGCAAACCTTTATGTTACGGATCCCAGAATATCTTTGATGACAATTCTGTCCCAATACAATAACACAATAAAAATAAATACTATATCATGACCATCTCAACACTTACCTAACAGCTAATCTATGTTCCCCCATCCTCCTTGCTGTTAAGACCAGCTCAGACATCAACTTAATCTGGAGAAGGGGCCAGCCATGAGGTTCTCCTGATATAGCAACACACAAAGCACAGACAATGTGATAAAAACAAGGTTTCTATGATTAGACCTCTCACAAAATGTATTGTTCCTTATGGACCTAAGTGTGTAGTATATCAAAGTTCAGTTCATTTTGTTTTCTCATAGAATAACTCTACATTACATACAAAGAGTTGATCAATGTAACGCCATTTAAAGGGAATATACTATACTGGGAAGACAAAAAGCTTTCTAACAGGTGATCATGAGCAATCTTCTTACCAATGGCCTTAAATTCATGTATTGTCCATTCTAGAAACTTGCTGAAAGTTATTTGCCCTCAAATGATCCACATTTAGAGTATTTAGTGATTAAATCACAAATGTTCGGCCCAAACATGTTGAGTCTTAGTAGTCTTAGTAGTCATGTCCACTTCTGGTATCATACTCGATTACACTAAACAAGAAGTGGTCATGATTCAAAACAAAACTTGAAGCTAATTCATGTGAAAATACGAGACAAGTTTCTTTAAAAAATGTTGGTCCAATTTCATTAATCTTTTTAACTAATGTCGAAAAGATTTTCAATTTGTTTGCTAGTTATGGTTTTGCATCTTTATCTCTGGTTCTCTATATAAATTGTATATTATATTTTTGTTTATGTATTTTGTACTGTAAATGAATTATTTCATGACAAGATTGTATATTATCAGTTATTGTTGTATTACTTTTAAACACTCATTAGATGATAATTTGTGTACATTGATTATCAAAGAAAATGAAAACTGAAGCTTTAGTGAATAAAACACCCTACTTGTGGGGGAAAAAGAGATTGAAAAAAAAAACAAACTTGATGGCGGCTGAATGGTGTACCATGGGATCACTATTCCTAAAATGCAGAATGAAGAATAGTTTCAGTGATACAATGCCCTGGTGTGTCTATGTCATAGCTACCTGGAATGAATTCTTTGACGCTGAGTGACAACTTGTAGCCATCTAATGCCTCCAACAGCAGAGAGTGACACTGAGCAAAGAAAAGAGAAAACGACACAAATAATGCAACATCACAAGTGTATTCATGTATGCAGAAGGACCCAGCCATTATAAGTTTATCCTGACATAGCAATACAAGAAACCTATAAACTATAGTAGATTTAAGGTCCACCAAGATCTGGGCCCCGTAACATAAAGGTTTGTGATCGATTGCAAATTTGAAAGACAAATTCTGATTGGTAACTGGTCAGTCAATTGAACAAAAAGCGCATGCAACAGTGATGTTGACTGGCCGTTGCTATTTTGCGATTGTTCGCAAACCTTTATGTTACAGGCCCCAGGTTTGAGTATTATAATATCAAATACCGGTAGTGAAACAGAATTGAAATAATGCATGAGAGTTTAACTACCAATGCAAGAACCCAGAATGCCACTGACATAGAATTAAACATGGTGCGTCCTTTTTTGCAGACACCACAACATTCATGACAAAAATTCAGAAAAAAAAATATTCCAAATAAAAATATATAAATCCTTTTGTTACCTACATCATATCACTGTGTATTTACTGTCTAGCTACCAAAGGGTTCAGATGGACTTATACACTGCAAAGCAATCACCTAATGGAAGAACACAGCCTTGAAGTGAAAACTAGTTTTCAAGAACACCATCGCCCCACTCATATCACTCTATAGCGTTGTCACATATCTAATACTCATCTAACCATGTGGGTTAAAGTTATTACACATCATGTGAAACTGGGCCATTGGTTACTCTGGTTTCCATTACCATTCCATTACCAGTGAAACCTGGTCCTACTTACCATTGCCCAGCTAGGACTGGGGTGGGCCGGGCTGACACACTGCATTGCAGCCACCCGTTTGAAGAACGCAGCCTTACGGTGAAAGCCGATCTTGGAGAAGAGCCTAGAGAGGGCGCTATATCTCTGGACCTTCTCCTGATCGGGTAGGTTCAGATTGATGTAGATCACGTTCTGAAGGAAGTCGGCCGCATCCATGGTCTTCTGCCAACAACAACAAAGAAAACGGTGATAAATATAAATTTTTAAAAATGTATACTTTATGGAGTACCGAAGTGGTGTCGTCATATGTGCATGTTGTCAAGACAACCGGTTCTAAACAAAATCACTCCAGTGAGAGGTTTACCAGACCAATATTATCTTGCAGGCTTAAGTCAGGCACCTTCATTTCTAGAGTCCCCGCTGTGATCACCACTGCTTGCTCTATCTGTATAGTTTAGAACCAGGTGTTTTGACAATAATGCTCAAATGACGTCACACTTCGGTACTCTAAATTGTCCAATATGCCGATTAAATATACACTGTACTCTACAATGCATTACCATACAAAGGCAAAAGAAAACTCTTCCTTATTCTGTTTACTTCTTCTTTTGCCCCTTACTGTTCTATTCCCACCTCCTTCAACTTAGTCATCTTTTTGTTGCTACCATCATTCTTAGAATCTTTTTTTTGTCTTCCTCTTCTTCCACATTCTTTTCTTCCTCTGTTCTCCTCTTTCTTCTAGCTTTCTTGTTCTCCTCCTTTCTCTTTCCTTTCTCCCATTTCTTCTTCATCTTAGTCCTCTATTTTGTTTTTGCTCCTTTTTTCTCCTTTTCCTCTCCTTCCCTTTTTCCCCTGCAACTTTCTTCTTTTTCTTCTTCTTCTTCTTCTTTTCCTTCTCCTTCTCCTTCTCCTCCTCCTCCTCGTCCTCCTTCTTCTTCTTCTTCTTCTTCTTCTTCTTCTTCTTCTTCTTCTTCTTCTTCTTCTTCTTCTTCTTCTTCTTCTTCTTCTTCTTCTTCTTCTTCTTCTTCTTCTTCTTCTTCTTCTTCTTCTTCTTCTTCTTCTTCTTCTCCTTCTCCTTCTCCTTCTCCTTCTCCTTCTCCTTCTTTTTCTTCTTCTTCTTCTTCTTCTTCTTCTTCTGCACAATCTACCCCCAAGTTTAACTTTATTATACTAACCAGCTCGCACATGCATCAAACCCATCACTTTATTGAACCAGTGCTTCAACATTTCCCAGTGTTGAATTTTCTCCCATCATACCAGCCAAATGACATATGGTATCAAGGGGGAAATTTAATAGACTTTTGCATGGGCTACCGGTACTGTTTAAAGGGCATATACTGTACTGGGAAGGCAAAAAAACCTTCAAAATGTAATTGTTAGCAATCTTCTTGCCAATGGTCTTAAATTCATGTATTGTCTATTTTAGAAGCTTGCTGAAAGTTATTTGCCCTCAAATGATCTACATTTGGAGTAATGAGTGATTAAATCACAAATCCTCAAAATGTTTGGCCCCAACATTTGGAAGATTTAATCATTAATCATTAATTGCTCCATATGTGGATCATTTGAGGGCAATTAACTTTCAGCAAGCTTCTAAAATAGACAATACATGAATTTAAGACCATTGGCAAGAAGATTGCTAACAATTACATTTTGAAGGCTTTTTGCCTTCCCAGTACAGTATATGCCCTTTAAGCCTGATGTCATGAATTAAATTTGTTGCATTATACCTTATAACAAATAAATGACTTTCCACAGGAGCTCTTTTCTTTGTGGGGGTCAATTTTTGCAAATCAGGGGCTCAATTGCAAAGAGCCTCAATGTATCTGTGTTCACTTCAAGGTAACACTGTACATGGAATTCATGCACAAAAGTTAAATCTCATTTATAATTCTCCTCCTTTCTGCATCGTATCCATTATCTAAAATGTGCAAGAAAAGAAATGATACTGTATGTGGTATGAATATGTTAACACAACAAAAAAGTAAGTCCCCCCTAAAGCAAAATAGCATAACTTTTTAGCGAAGAGGTTTTGGGCAAAATTATTTGGCAGTATTGTTCCTTAACTTATTGACAAACTTCTGTGTGAAAATCATAGTGATCCAATTAGTCATGCATGAGTGGGCACATTTGAAAGGCAAAAATGTCACTTTTCAAAAGTCACAAGGGTATTGTCTATGGCATTTTAGCAGGATATTTTTGCATTTCTTGTGCAATTTTTAAAGTGTTTTCACTCATGATTTTCACCATGATACGAAAATGACTTCTAATGTTTACATAACAGGTCATGTTACATCTTTGTCAAAATATCTAGAGTTTTATTTTTTCACCAAAATAAAGGGTTTTTAAAAGTTTCAAACCCAAGAGGGATGAGTATTTGTTAAACGGTGCTCACTCAACCAGAACAATGGTGTCGTGATAGGTGTTAGTGCAACGAGAGATGTATGATAAACAATGAAAGGACAAAAATTATGCTCCAGAAATGGAATTCATCAAAAATTCATATGACAGAATCCCAACATTACCCTTGTGACTTTTGAAAAGTGACATTTTTGTCTTTAAAATTTGCTCACTCATGCATGACTAATTCGATTGATGTCATTTTCACACATAAGTTAGTCAATAAGTTCAAGGAATAATCTTGCCAAATTATTTTGCCCAAAACCTCTTTGATATAAAGTTATGCTATTTTGTTTCGGGGGAGGGGGGGGGGGAACTTACATTTTTTGTTGTGTTTAGTATACTATCTACATAAAAAAAAAATCATCCACTAGAAAACAAATTCTCTACAGGTATCCAAACAGAAACAAAATCATCAGTCTTTTTTTATATACATGTATGTCTCAGTCTGTATATGAACAAGTACCTTACATTTACAATAAGAAATATGACAGGAGTATATAGTCAAACAATCACATTAATCTAATGTAATAGATCACTTACATGACACTGGTGAGACATACACTACAGCTCAAAGGAATTGGCATGGGGAAAGGGAAGAAAGGGAAGGAGCCGCAGTTTTTAATCATGGTATATTTTGTCCAGTTCAGCATAAAACACGATGCTTTTTAGGCTAAAGCATCGTGTTTCATGCTGAACTGGACAAAATATACCGCGGTTAAAAATTGCAGCTCCTTCCCTTTCCCTTTCCCTTTGCCAATTCCTTTGAGCTGGAGTGTACATGTACCTGTGAGGGATCGTGCAACATTTCACTGCGAGTGCATTCCATATTTGATTTGGAATTATGTTCTTCAACATACAGCTCAAAACTACAATGGTTTCTACAGTACAAACTGAGCACCAATGACATGTGACTGAAAAAGAAATCATAAAGTGCATGTACATGTATCAGGTGATACAACTACATCTGTTGAGTCTACTAAATGGCAAATCATAGTTCTGTGGGGAGTGTTTACACAAACAGCTGCCATTCGTGCAAAGACAAAAAATATGCACTTTATATGAACAACCAACCAAACTTGAAAACTCAATCACGGAATGTTGGACAAGTTCAAGCAGGTGTAAGACATAACATGCATCACTCTTCTTTTACGCTGAAACATGAAGATCAAAAGGAAGGATGTCATCACAAAGTGGATTTGAATGAAACTAGAAAGATTTGAGGAGTACATCTTGGCGAGACTCAAAACTAAAAGGGCGTCTTCTTTGAACTCCACCCATAACTCTTTATGTGCCCTGTGTACATTCTGTCACCAGGGCCCTGTTGCATAAAACTTACCATTGATGGTAACTGTGGTATCAATGGCAATTTCTATGGAAACCATGCATTTCATTGGCTGTCAGGCGATGTTACCATGGTAGTTACCATTGATAGCAGAGTTACCATAAATGGTAAGTTTTATGCAACATGGCCCAGGAATGTGTGCAAATCCCATACAGCTGCATTTTATCTGGCGCAGGAAGGGAAGTTGTTTTTTCCATAATCCTTCCGAGACACAATACTTGAATCAATCTCTCCTCTTTTTTTTTCAAGAATTCATTCGAATCAACTGTATACATGAACATGGTTATAGCTACCCAGTAAAAGTATGCTTACAAAGATGCACTAAAGCGGGTTTTATTATCGCGCAATCTTCAGCACTTATCCACGTAGAGAGAACACACACCAGTTGTGCGGGACGATTGCCGTGAGGTGCTCATTTTTCTGAGACAGAGCATGATGAAAATGACCCAGAAGTGACATTTCTTTCATGTATCACACTGTGCAAATTAAAGCTCATGTTACGGTGAGGTTCAAGCATAAATTTAGAGGTAGGGTCAGGGTCACACTTACTTGATTCCATCAAATTGATAACATTTATGGGATCAAAAATCACATAGGCGCCCAATTTTCGAAAACCCACTATAGTGCATCTTTGCCAAGAAGTTTTTCATGCTGCAATTCATCATTACATCAAACTTCTATACCTTGTTGTTCAGTACTTCTCCCTGTTCCTGAAACAATGTGCAATGATGATGAGTACAAAATAAAGGGGAAAGCAACGTGGTCAGCTCCAATTATATTTTATAAACAACATTTCTCAAGTGGTGTAGAGAAGTCAATCTCTGCATGAACAAAATCAAGTAACAAGTCGTATTTGATTTATAAGGAACGATTGTATTCTTTGCCCCTCAAAAGAAAAAAAATATTCCAGTAATAACTCATTCTATTTTAAAAGCAAAAATTGTATTCCAAAGAAGAAAAACAAAACTATATCAATCCCAAGTTAGATATAACCCATACCCCCAGTCGAATTATATCTTTGAGGCAAGAATAGAGCCCCCAAGAGATGATAATAACACTAGCAGTAATTGTGCACACATGCAATTTTTGTTTTCAGAATTTGAAGTGTCCAATTGATTATATATTTAATGTATAATTACAACAAAACCATAGTGGTTGCAGTGACATCACAATGTGAGATGAGGAATGTCATGCAAGATAGAAGTAATGGGTACCATGTATGCTTTACCTAATACAGAAATAATCAGTACACTACATGTAATACTCCCACATACCGATCAATTAAATACAAACTAGAAGCTAAGAGGTAGCAATGGTAACGATTACAGCAGAACTTTTTTGCTATCATTACCAGGGTCCAGATTTTGTGTTATTTCACTGATATGATTAATTTGAGCTGATTCCTTCCTCCCATACTGAAATAAAACATGAAATGGTCCCCTTCCTCACTACAGAACAGCACTCTATTGATAATGCGATCCAAAAGTCTTGAATCCTATCTACTCTCACCTTCAACCCTCTTAATAATAATAATAATAATAATAATAATCAGTTCTTATATAGCGCTTTCCTAGTACGAAGTACTACCAAAAGCGCTTGATTATTTATTACCCTGGCTTTAGCCAAGCAGCCAAGTATGTAGCGCTAAAAGTTAGTTGATCTTATTAGATCAGGAATACTATATTCCTGCCAGGTACACATTTACTACATCTGGATTGAGAGGGACAAAAGTGAGAAAAAGACTTTGTCCAAGGGTGTACGCACTGGGCTGGGCTTGAACGCAGGATCTCTCTGTGTGAGTCAAGGCCTCTCACCACTATACCACAGTGCCCTCACATACCAAGCTATGAAAACCTCATTGGCTTGTCACAAATACTTGTGCACATGGGACTGAGAAGGTTACACCTGTCAGTACGGAGCTATGAAAATCCCATTGGCTTGTTACACATATATGTGCGCATGGGACTGAGAAGGTTAACATAGGCTCTCAGTGCCACGCTATAACAAACCCCATGGGCTTGTTACACATATTTTTGCGCATGGGACTGAGATGTTTAATCCTGTCAGCACCAAGCTATGAAAACCCCACTGGCTTGTTACACAAATATGTACACATGGGACTGAGCAGGCTAGACAGCCAAAGGCAGCCTCAAGTGCACTAAGTTTGTGGTGTGCCTTCCACAGTCGCTAGGAATACAGGCATATTCCAAGGGACTGTGGAAATAACAAATCTGCAAAAGTTTATGATATTCAAACCAGGGTTCTATATCACAAAGGGTGAGTTGTTATCCATAGCAGCTTTACAATCAATTGTAAAGTTGCTATTGTAAAGCAATTGTAAAGCTGCAACTTTACCATAAATTGTAAAGTTGCTATCTATTGCAAATCATCACTGGTATCCATTGCAAGTCCAAGTCTAGGCATGATTTTGCAATCAATCACATAGTTACGATCGATCCATACAATCTACGATTAATATCAATTGCAAGTTACAATCGTTAGCGATTGTCGGTTCTTTGTGATACGTTCGATATTGATCATACGATCAATAGATCAGTGGTACAATTGATCATCGATCGTACGATCAATCGTAGCTCTTAGTGATACTGACCCCAGGTCCGCATCTATCCGATGGTGAGGCAACAGGCCGGTCCCAGCTATATACATCATCTGATTGATACAAGAGTAAGAACCCCAATTCACACACACACACACACACACACACACACACACACTGTAGATTTCATACATGAATCGTACATGTACACTATTCAATGTGGAACAGATGTCAATGCAAATGTCTGCAGACTGGAGTGAGGCTACAAGTGGCAGGGTAAGGGTCAACATTATTTAACTTACTCTTTGTTTGATTAGAACCTCTGTAGCCTTGATACAAGCCTCCATCTCTATGATTGCAGCATTGGTGTACTGGAGACAAAAAAAACAAATGGAGTTTTAAACAAGGGTACATCTTACAGTCTTAAAGGGCAACTGTGTATATTGAAAACAGAGAATTCTGTCTGTGTGTTTTGTAGGGGGAACAACAAAACTTTCAAGAGTAAAATCTACACTGGAACTGAACTGTGATAGCAATACGCCAGTTCCTAGATGGAATGTGCACAAGAACAGCATTGGTGTACTGGAGACAAAAAACAAATGAAGTTTTAAACAAGGCATTAGCAATATTGTGTCTCGCCCACTTGCGAAAATAACCAGAAATATCGCGATCTCCGTTGCTACGCAAAAGAATTGTATCCCTGGCTGATTGTGAAATATCTGCCATAGAATGTAACATTCCATAAATGAGAAGGGCTATTTCACGCAATGCTACTTCCTCTATCTACTCCCCCTCCCCCACCTTCCCCCTTCTTTGAGATGGAATAAAAAGCCTCCACCAAGTTCTATTAGATTAGACAAAGACAAAACAGGATGATAATCAGTTGCACAATAGAGGCGAAGTAAACTTTGTCTCTGGGGGGCATAGAAATGTAAAAAGGTTAAAATTAGTGCTGCAGTTGAAAACTGAACATGGAATAAAGTTTCTAGAATTGATACGTTTATATAAGAAAGTTTGTCAACAGACATGAACAATGCTGAACATTATGATTGTAATAAGGCATAACTTTAACGTATGACCTCAAATGACCTTTGACCTTATCCTGTGACCTCCAACGGTACCATAACATGAAGGTACCCCCAGTGCATCTATGACCCAAGTTAGGTTGTAATCCAAGCAACCTATGTGAAGTTATTTGTCAAAAGAGAGTCTTGCAGGTAAACTTTAACGTATGACCTCAAATGACCTTTGACCTTATCCTGTGACCTCCAACAGCACCATAACATGAAGGTACCCCCAGTGCATCTATGACCCAAGTTAGGTTGTAATCCAAGCAACCTATGTGAAGTTATTTGTCAAAAGAGAGTCTTGCAGGTAAACTTTAACATTTGTGACGGACGACGGACGACGGACGGACGACGGACGGACGCCATTTGGATCCCTTAGTCTCGCCTTCACCTCCGGTGGGCGAGACAAAAAGGGTATCAAAAAGAGGGTCATTATATGATATTATCATCAAAACTTCACTGACAGCACAATTTAAATGATTCCCTGGCAATTAAGAAAGTATTTCAGGATCACAAACATGTATTCTAGTCTCTACATCTCTGTATGGAGATCCCTTTAAGAAATAATTTCAAAGTTGAAGGGAAGAGTTAAACCACACAAGACAGTTACAAGTAGTTTTGGAAGAAACAGAGAAAATTCAGACATAAATACAAATCAGTGAAAATGTACTTTAATTTACGGTAAGAGAGAAGTATTGGCATTTTACAGTCCTAAAGGGCAACTGTGTATAATGAAAACAGAGAATTCTGTCTGTGTATTTTGTAGGGGGAGCAACAAAACTTTCAAGAGTAAAATCTACACTGGAACTGTACTGTAATAACAATACGCCAGTTCCTAAATGGAATGTGCACAAGAGCAGCTAAAGAATCTCAGGTCATTTATCCTACTCAAAGCCATAATTACAAAATCATTGGATGGTTGATTATTTCTCTTCCTATCATTTTGCATATAAAACAAAAGCGTTTTTTACAGCTCTAAGAAGAGAGTAAAAGATCACTCCACCATGTGCCCCTGCTTTTATTTTCATTGAGGGCACACTGTACACTTCCTTAAATTCATCATCCAATCAAATTTCAGGAACAAATGTCAGTCTGTAGTCCAGTAGTTCTTAATCAGTGAATTATCTAACCTTGACGTTACTAAGAACTTGTCTATTACACTTATACCCCACTTTTTTTTACATGGCAACTATGTCGTAATGCGACATGTGAACAGGCAGTCCTGAGTATGAACTTGGCAGAGAGCTTCATGAAGTCAAAAGAGTGAAAACTACAATGGGACTGAACTGACATCATGACATTGGGTACGTAACGTTTGAAAACAGCGCCCTCGACTGACTCACCTTTGCGTAGTGGACAATGGCGTCCCGGTACCGCTCGACGATCTCGTCTGGAGGAAGACAGTTCTTGGGGAGGTCTTCGTCCTCATACCCGTCATTGACACCATTCACTGCTTCACAGCTGCCTGCATGTACAGGAAGAGAGAAGAAAGAAGATCAAACAAGAATGAAAATCCCTTTCAGGTGGCAATTCTCCCTAAAGCGTGTGGCGCTCTAATTTTTTACCTTCAATTCTTGGGATATGACCTTCCGGTCCATGAACATTCTATAAGCCATCGTCTTGCTTGTGTCTTTACATTCTTTCATTAGTCCATCCACAATCAATGTTGAGGTAGGCAAACACATCGCCATGAGTGATTGGTGGTATCTTTTTCAAGTCCTTCCTCCATGCAACAACCCTTCCATGAATATTACGTGGTTTACGAGCATCAGATTACAGATTCTGTGCATTATTGCATGAATTGAATGCATACCAAACTCTTACCAGAAGTAGATGTCCCAAGAGCAATTGATCAGATATCGGTACTGCGAGGTGATATCGATTGATATCGGCTATATGCAATAAGGAGAAATTTCCAGACCACATATACGGGTGTAAACCAGCTAATGATACCCCATACACCCATATTTGGATGTTGATTGCTGTTACGTCCACTACCGGTCTCATACACTTGTACACAATAACAGAATCAGACATAACTGCAAACACTAACTTTGAATGTGACTGAGCACTGAATTGTGGGACCACATTCTCCTACATGGGTCTGTCTACAGAAGAAGGATATTTTTTGGCACTACTTAATTTTATTTGATATTATGACCACCTTGCACCACAAAAATATGACAGAGTGTTGAATTTATTTCCTCCAAAATAACTTCTGCTAAAATCCTGCTCTGCATGTTCATTGATTATATATTTCTAAACTAAGCCTGTACAAATTTGCCATGGCACGTACGTAACGGGACAGACGAGTGTGTTACAAGCCCTGCTGTCCCGTTACCAACGTGCTGTGGCAAATTTGACAAATCTGAAGCATATAAAACCTTGTAAAGAGCAAATCAATACATTTCTTTGATATTTTATCATTATTGGCTGGTTTATTTAACAGACAAAAAAAAAATGGAATTTAAGAGATTTATGCAAATGTTACAGTAAATGTAACAGAAATGTACCCATCACTGTAGACAGGCCCACATGAGGTATTCAATCTTAAAAGTGTACGATCGTTAGTATCGATGGGGAGTAGAGGTGCATACAGGCTCTGCGAAAGGCTCTTTGACCTGTGCACATTGCTCACGCGTGTTACAATCTCATTGGACTGGTAACACAACAGATCGAACTCCAAGAAGTTCACCAAATTTACACAAAGGTTTGGTTGGGTGGCTTTGCTGCAATGCTCACACACATATGCACACACCACTCATTGTGTGTATGTGCCATAGCGTATATGATATCACAGAATGCGTGAGATTGCGACCATCAAAGATTTACCTATCTTGAGTGTGTGGCTGAGAAGACCACCGCCGAACACAACACCCTCTATAAATGAATTTGTGCCATAAGAGCTCAGTGCATAGGCCTTTAAGTATAGCCAAACTCTTTTATTGGCAATCACATAAAATAGGGGGATTGATTTATGTGCGATCGCACATATTAGGATGATGAAGTATTGCATTGCAAACATAAAAGCTTATAATAGACTTACCGGTAAACATTACATTACTATTATTACCTACCTGCTCTGTGTATCTTGTCTTCAGGTGGTTTGAGCAAGGACTCCCCACTGAAGGAGGCATTGCGGGGAATCCCCTTCATCTTAGGGTCTGTCGGGTAGAGCTGGATGACTGACGCTGCACACATGCCCTCCAGACAAGCTGCACAATGAAATAGAAGTAAGAAACAAATACAGTCAAAGCTGTCTTAGCGGCCACCTGTCTATAGTGGCCACTAAAATGATTCCCCCGGAGATAGATCATGTGTTAAAGAGCCTGTCTGTAGCAGCCACCTGTCTATAAAGACCACAATTTTTGTTTCCCCTTGGGTGCCCACTATAGACAGGTTTTACTGTATACTCAATATATCTATCACTTAAAAGCAGGAGCAGTTGATGGCTCTTCGTAGCATTAATTCCATGCAGTACAGCCATCGTGCTCAACTGTTGTACAACAAAACACCAAATACGCAGAAAAAAATATTGCACACATCACATATTAACACTCTCTCCTACCCCACTCCTCTCTCTCTCTCCCCTACCCCACTCCTCTCTCTCTCTCCCCTCTCTTCCTATGCATGTACCTGCTTTCCACAGCCAGTCATTTGCTCCGTTCGGGATCTTATAAACTGTCTGGTAATGCATCAAGTCACTCCTCTCCTAATCTTCATCCCTCTTCCTCCGTACTCCTATATCCTTAAACTCCTTCTCTGTCTTTCCTATTTTGATTCCACTATATTCTCCCCTCTGGCCCTCCCTCCTCATCTCCTCCCCCACCCCCACCTTATACCTCTCTGTCCTTTTGTTTATCTCTCCCCCTCCTACCTCTAACGCCTTGAAATATTCCCAGCCCACTCACCTGCCATCCACAATCAATCATTTACCCCCTTCAGGATCTCGTAAAAGCTGCCTGGTAATGCATGGAAACATCTTCCCTTCCCCCTCCTTATCTTAATCCCTCTCCCTCTTCCCCCCTGCCCCTCTTCTCCCACTCCTTTACCTGCCATCCACAGCCAGTCATTTACCCCCTTCAGGATCTCGTAAAAGCTGCCTGGTAATGCATGGAAACATCTTCCCTCCCCCCCCCCCCCTTATCTTAATCCCTCTCCCTCTTCCCCCCTGCCCCTCTTCTCCCACCCATTTACCTGCCATCCACAGCCAGTCATTTGCCCCCTTCAGGATCTCATAAGCCGTCTGGTAATGCACAAAAGCGTCTTGCGTCATGCCTGCCATCAGACTCAGGTCACCAACATGTTTCCGCATCCTACCCTGGACTCGCCTCCGGAACGTTCTTAATATGAAAGGCAAACACAGGACATAGTATCATGATACTGAAAACTTCCCACATTAATTCACATTGCTACAATAACTCATAACACAAAATCCACACATTAAGAATTGCGACTTGACTCGACTTGACTTGCTATCAATATAAATTGTAACTGTACATTGAAGATTGGGGATTGGACCTGCAGCGATTCAATCAGAGCTCTTTAAAAGACGAAATAATAAATAACCTTAAGAGGTTGAATACTGGCACTTCGATTCTAGACCATCTTTTAATTTGTGTACATGTACATGTAGCAGTCTTTTGGGAATTATTACGTTTGTAATCATAGCTGGACTAATATAAACATTGCCTCAACTTCTATTTCAAACTAAAGTGGCATTCTAAATGCAATCAATCCTGTACATGGACATCGCACATTGTATTTAAAGGCCAACTCTCAACAAAAGAAATGCCTCCAGGAGCTAAACTATTTGAATAAACAATGTAACATTTCCAAAGAAGTGAAAACCTTGAGACAGCCACCTAAAACTTATCAATTACAATCCCTACCCCTCACCCTAACCCTCATGTTAAACACATACCCATATTTTTTTTCATCTGGGGTTTCTGTCGAAAAAGAAATTCTACCCAAAGTCTGTGTAACCACAGAAAAATCTCATCATACCAGTACAAACATATTCTGTCAAGAGGCTGGTACTTCAAAGGGAGAGGAAGAAGAAGACTGATAAGTACCTTGTTTCTGTGTCAATGCCAACGATGTCCTTGCGCTCGAAGGGCGCCATCAACAGCGGCAGTTTGTCGCTCCTGCTGGTGTTCATCCTCTCCAACCGCTTCGATTCCAGCACCCAGAATAGCGCCGCCGCAAAGTCCTTTACGTCATCCTCCAACTGCTCGCAATCCTCCATGCCTTTGTAGTAGATCGCGTCCGGCCGCACGCCAGACGCGCTCTCCTGCACCGTCTCGTTCGACATCCCAAATATGAAGCACCGCGAGTCGAACAGCGATGCCCGGAACGTCTCTTTCAGCGCTTCGAAGTTCGCATAGACTGTGGCGAGCTCGATCTCCGATGACGCCTTCCCGAGGCATATCAACCCTGTCACGCGGCGGTGCACCTGGAAATCGCCCCATTCATTGTTCTCTTGGTGGACGGCGCGCTTGTAACGCAGCCACACGCTCCGGTTGTTATCCGGGAGCTTGACGTACGTCACGGTATTGATGCGGTCAATTATGCGTCCAAATAAACGCACTTTGACCGCACCCACCGGCTTGATGGTCACCAAGAGGGCCTGATGATCCTCGGGTGTCTGGGTGTAGTCGGCGATACTCATAGTGATGATGAAGAGTAGTGATGATTGAACCCAAATCTTGGGGTCTAATCTCTTGTTGTGAACTCCAGTGACCGGGTCATTCTGCAAACAGAAAAGAACAAATGATAGGAAAGTTTTCTTTGTTTATATTTTGGATGATTACTGAGCCAAATTTCTCCATCGTCGTACTTGTTTCTCAATTTGTTTGTTTTTATCTAAGGCATATACCCTCTCAAGATAAATCACCCCTCCTGACCTTCTTCCATTTAAATTCACCTTCTAGTAAAAGGCTCCTTTTTTTCTTTTTGCAGTCCGCACACAAAATAATATGGATCTTCTGATTTAAGAAGGGCAATTATTGGCTAATAAAAATGCCTTGTCGGTGGTGTTGTTGCCTTCCAACTGTCCTTTTAAAACTTAGCTCAATTCATGATCCTGGCATGCAGAATAGGAGGATAGATGCAGATAAAATGCATTTCACACCAGGATGTCTGCACCACAGATAAAGTACACGCTAACTTCTGCTGGTTTCAAAACATCACATCCGTTATCAATTATTATCGCATATGCGATAACGGATATAACGTTTTGAAACTGGCAGAAGTTGTGAAAATAAACCCAGACCGCATCTAAAATTATAAATCACTAATTTTGAAACAGAGAGCAACTTGGACAAGAGATAAAATAATGCCTGTTATAGTTCCTAAAGGCTGAGAGCAACTTGATAAGTACAAATTTGTGATTTCGACCCAGCCGTTGTCCACCCTAGGCTAGCCATACCAAACAAAAACATTGATGCGTTTTTCGAAAGTTGGATGTGCATGCATGATCAGATGATGTAGGACCCCCCGAGGCGAAGTTCCTCATGACTTTCATGACTTTGGGGGGTTTTGGTGAGCATTGTAAAGGATCACTATTTGCAGACGGGAATAACAATGACTTAAGAAAAGATTATACAAAAAAAAGTATAATGTAACAATCCAACAACCACAATGATGGTGGATTTACTACGGCGAAAGCAGAGCTTTCTCTCTAATTTTAACGTTCTTGAATGCCCTCTCTTGTTCTATCAATATCATTACCTTCCCTTCCCTTGTGATGGCACAAAAAAAAATCTATCCCCCCTTTTCTGTACAATTGCCAATAAAATATGACTGTTCAAGCACACACAATGATCTAACCGAAGGATAACACCGCGAACGACACGTTAGTGTAAAAGTGTTGTATTGGACGCAGAGTCTACAACGTCAATCACATGCAGAGTCCAATGGCAATGCACTGTAATTACAACTTTCCTCCTCGAAAAATGGGCAAGGATTCCTTCTCGAGCCATTGAATTCACACACACAACCTAACAGAATCGAGACATTTACCAACTATTATCATTAACAGAAGTATCCTGCTACATTATTCAACAAAATATTATCAAGGAAGAAGGTCTAAACGATATTTATACGTACATATTTCAGAAAAGGCGACTTTTGTTGCACTTGATACACCCCTCCTTATTCATTATTGTACAGCTATGTATGGCGAAGCCTCTCTCCTAAGTTACGTGCTAAATTTAGTCCCGATGAGTGGTTTATTCCCATTCGGTTCTCACAGGATACCCGGCGAAAATTTTTCTGACATTGGAGCCGAAATTATTTGCGATGTTTACTATGGTGTCTTTAAAACAACTCTGAAAATGTTTTGAGAGAAAATTTAAATGTGAAGGCCAGTAATTTGTTTTCGCAGCTGAAAGTTCGATGAGAATTATTTAGAAATGTTACTACTTTTATTTCCAAGTAGAACTAAAACAGACAAAGTATAATTTTATGTTTATCATAAAGAAGAAACATTATGCATCATGCGACAATCAACAACCAACGTTGTAGAAATCAAACAAAAATTATACTGGTACTATATTTCCCGGAAAACTAACTGAGAATCAAGCGTGTCACTGTACATGTATTAATCATTTTAAACATGTTCACTTCAAGAAAAGTCATGAACAAATTAGATCAAGCGTTGGAGAATGGGCTAGAAGATGAAAAAATCAAACCAAATGATCTCCGATCAGTTATCAATCAACGTATGCCTTTCATAAAAAATGAAGAAAATAATACATAAATTTGTTTAAATGAAAGTAGGTGTGAGTAGGTAAGTTCGACCATGCAATCCTCATCTTTACAAATGTGTACAACCTATGAATCTATGAATAAATCAATCTATAGCTCGTTTGACAACTTATAAAGGAAAATATGAAAGCCAGGAGCTGATATTTTATCTTAAAATATTGGACGTATTGCTAGGTTTCACGGGTTACTTTAATCCTTTTAGTCCAGCGGCATAGCTGAATAATTGTTCACTTTTGTATAAAAGCACCAAATTTGATACACATGTAGAATTAAATCATTTAAGCAAATTTGGATATTGAGGCTTCTTGAATTTTGCCCAGGAAGGCAATGGCGGCCATTTTGAAAATAGCCGCCATTCAAAGATCGAAAAAAATATTTGTTTTCATCATATTTATAGGTATCATATTAAAGCTAATTATATTCTCTACAAGATTATACCAAACTCATTTGGCGTTGGGGTAATTTTATTAAATTTTGTTGCAAAACGTGCTTTTTAAACAAATTTTTTGACGATTTTAAATTTTCTTCAATTACGTATTTTTTCATATTTCAAGAATCTTTCACACTTATGGACTGAAACGTTTTGAAAATGTACGTATGGATATGTTTTATATTGTGTGTAAAAATGAATTACATTTCATTTCATGATATATAGTTATAGTATTCTAAAGTTGAAACTTCGATGTTTGCTAAAGCAGCATTTTGCGCATATCGGTCTTCCACTGTATGTTTAACACGCAACCACCATAGCCCTATACTCGCCAAATATGCTTAAGCTTGGAAAATTTGGTACTATTGTCATCGAGGACTATAGACATTATTAATGAAACTTCAAGTCACCTTTCTCTAGGGGTAAAAGGGTTTAGTTGACCCCCCCCCCCCCCCCCCACATGATCTGTAGAACATATCCATATCCCAATAGTTATGCTTAATTCAGTGGGCGGAATACGAGCTAAGCTATATAGAGGTTTTCGAAGGGGAGTGAGAGAAGCTAGATGAGGAAGAAAGGGAGGGGAGAAAGATGAGTGTAAGGAGGAGGGGTAAAACAGGGGGAAAGTTTCCCATTTCAGGAATGTACAGCAATTAAGTAGATGAAACTAGTACTACTGTACTCTACCGACTTCTAATAGCAGTAGATGCTATATAATAAGGTATCATATTAAAGCTAATCAAATTCTCTACCAGATGATGCTACTCATATATTTGGCTTTGCATGGGGTTATTTTTATCAAATTTTGGGGTAAAAATGTGATTTTTTAAAACAAAATTTCCAAGATTTTAAATTTTATCCAATTACGTATTGGTTTACAGTTTCAAAAATCTTACACACTAATGAACTGAAACGTAATGGAAATTTGCCTATGTATATGTTTTATATTGTGTTTAAAAATGAATTACATTCATTTCATTATATATAGTTATAGCATTCCAAAGTTGAAACTATTAGGTTTGCTGAAGCAGAATTTTGCGCATGTCAGTCATCCGCCATACGTTTAACACGCAACCATCAGAATGTCCCTATTTACTCGTCAAGTATTCTTAAACTTGGAAAATTTGGTACCATTGGACTACTACATACAGACATTAATAATGAAACTTCAACTCCTACCCACCTTTCTCTGGGGTTGAAAGGGTTTAGTTGACCCCCCCCCCCCCCCCCCCCTACTAGTATGCACATGATCTGTAGGACATATCCATAGCCCAATAGTTATGCTTAAATCAATGGGCGGAATACGAACTAAGCCGTAGAGAGGGGTTCGAAGGGGAGTGAGAGAAAAGCTAGATGAGGAAGAAAGGGAAGGGGAGAAGGATGAGTGTTAGGAGGAGGGGTAAAACAGGGGGAAAGTTTCCCATTTCAGGAATGTACAGCAATTAAGTAGACGAAAATAATACTACTGTTCTCTTCCGACTTCTAATAGCAGTAGATGCTATATAAGATATCATACTAAAGCTAATCAAATTCTCTGCAAGATGATGCTAAACTCATATGGCTTTGGGGTAATTTTAATCAAATTTTGGGGTAAAAAATTTGTTTGTTTTTTTAAAAACAAAATTTCCAAGATTTTAAATTTTATCCAATTACGAACTGGTTTATATTTCAAAAATCTTACACACTAATAAACTGAAACATAATGGAAATTTGCCTATGTGTATGTTTTATATTGTGTTTAAAAATGAATTACATTCCATTTCATGATAAATAGTTATATCATGGACCCTACAACGGAGGGTCCATGGTTATAACATTCCAAAGTTGAAACTGTGAGGTTTACTGAAGCAGCATTTTGCGCATATCGGTCCATATGTTTAACACGCAACCATCATGACCATGCATGTGTATCTAATCTATTTTCTGGCCAAATGTACTTTAGCTTCGAAAATTTGGTACCATTGCCATCGGAGACTACTGCTTACAGAAATTATTAATGAAAATTCTACCCCTTCTCCCTTCCTCTGAGAAAAAAAGGTTTAGTAAAATTCCAGGAAAGCCTTTTCAGAAGTGTATGTCAGGATTACAGAGGTATGGCAAACTTGAAAGAACGATTCCCAGAGAAATCTAAATCCTCTTTGAGGATGCTCAAACTAAAATCTTGCCTTCTAACATTGATGCATGTACTTATGCAATTTAAAGGCACGACAATTTGTTCCTATATTTACCTCAGATTTCCGTAACTGTCTCTTTATCAAGTCAATAATTTTTCAGGGCCCCGTATCACAAAGAGCTACGAAACCTTATCGACTTGTAATACATTCCATGCACATAATGGTCTGATCAGAATTCGCCAGAAATTAGTTATTTCCTCTTTTTAATGTTATGAGTAGTACGTGTATATTAAAAGATGATTTGTACTTATTATTTCCAATCTTTATAATATGTGCTTTGTGAGTGTGCTGGGATATACTGTAACTGTAACTTCTGGATATATACTCCTATAGCGAGAGGGAGAGGGATACACTCCTATGGCGAGAGAGAGAGGGGGGGGGGGCGGAGAGGGAGAGGGGCATACTCCTATGGCGAGCGAGCGAGAGAGAGAGAGAAAAAAAGAGAGAGAGAGAGAGAGAGGGGGGGGGGAAGACCGTAGGGAGAGGAATATACTCTGAGAGCGAGGGGGGGGGGATGTTCCTACAGCGAGAGAGGGAGAGATAGGGGGAGGGAGAATTCACTGCTATAGCGAGAGAGAGAGAAAGAGAGAGAGGGGGGGGGGGTGCATGGATATACTCCTGTAGCGAGAAATAGGGGGAAGGGGGAGAGGGGCGAGAGAGATATACTGTAGCGAGAGAGAGAGAGAGAGAGAGAGAGAGGGGGGGGGGGGTGGTGGTTACATTCCATGCATGTTTGTTTATATAATTATACATGTATAAAGAGAGAGATGGATACATTCAAAGCCCTTAATGTACATGTGTAAAGGGCTCTGGATACATTGCCATTCCCGTTCACCATGCCACATACACACTCACACACTTTAATCGTTGGGCCAGGGAGGTGCAAGTTCAGTGAAACATTTGCATCTTCCTGCTTAGCACCCTTTCTTTACCAGACCTTTAAAACTCTACTGGCTTTACAAGACAATTCCATGCCAATGGTAATGAGGGAGCCAAGCTATGGGACAATATGAAAATTGTTTTGCTCAAGCTGGTTTTATTCTTCACTCACAAACAAATTTGATACGGGTTCTTCCACTCATATCAAGCTCACGTAAGAAGCTTACATAATTGATCACGTGACAATAGTCGGATGAAAGGGTAAGGGGTCACGTGTTTCCAACTGGGCAGTCTGCATGCATGCATCGACTCAAATTCAGTCACTTTCTCAAAATGTACGTGTGTCTGCGAGATTCGCCAGTTGTATCTCATGTTGGGAGGCATGTGCAAACATATGATAGTTAGTCTACCATTTCAGACTCACTGCCAGAGGTCTGTACCTGCATATCAACCACCACATCGTAGTGTCTTCAATCTGTCTGAATCTTACTTAGGCCTATTCTTCCTTAATTCACCTTATATCCGCCATTCAATATGCCGTTTGCTGACTATGTAGTAACGCGTAAATATATTCACTCTACGTCAATGGGTAGAACGCACTCCGAATCTATTAGTTGTTGCTACTGGGACAAACCTCGGGCAAGCATTGGATTACCATTAATAACGTATTGTTTGAACGGCGTGAATAACAAATGCATACATATCAGACATGGTGTACGCCTTGCAACTTTCAAAGTAGTACGATCATTGAAGAGATGAAGATATGAGTAAAGCTTGGCCAATTCGATTTTAATACGTCACAACATGGTAACAATAGGTAACAACATGGCGCATCTAATGTTGTTATCCGCTGCTTGCCCAACAAAAGCAACACGCGTCATGTTGTTACTCTCCAGAAAGCAAAATATCTGGGGCCCATATGGGTTGACCTGGGCCCCATATGGGGAGCATCTGGGCTCACATAGGCCCCATTTGGCCCATCTGGGACCATATTTTGCACCGTACACCACATCTGGGGCCCATACTGGCCAAATGGGCCAAAAAAAAAATTGAGGGATGATATGTCATAATTGAATGGGCAACATACGAACATATAATCCTTATCCTAACCTCATCCTATCTTATCTTATTCTCACCTATTCTATTCGATCCTATCGTATTCCTCAGTAACTCACTTACATATAGTGCTACGGAAATTTACTTCAAAAAATATTGGTTAGTACAATTAAAGATGAATATTTTGTCGTAATTATTGTTTTCTGGATTCAATTAGGTGGCATTTATCTATCTTTTAATAAAACGGTTATTGGAATTCATGCTCAAATATTCCTTCTATCTAGTTAAATACCGATTATCTATTCTAATGTAAAAAAAAAATATGACACAAGTCAATAGGCCTAATGCATGCATGAATATTCATAAGCATCTCAGTTATCATGTGGGTAATTCAATGTGGAAAAGTCCATATGGCCCCATATGGGTTTTATATGGCTCAGTCGACCCATAAATAAGATCACATTACCCATATATAACATACCACATGGGTCCCATATGGTTTTATTATCTGGGTTCTAGGTGGCACAAACCATATGGGCCCCATATGGTTTGAACATGGTACGTATGGGCCCCAGTAGACCCAAATATGATTCCCATATGTGCCCCAGATACTTTGCTATCTGAATTCCAATTACTACTTTCTTCCAATCACTGGAATTTGTTTTGGGTTTATTTTTTCAACTCTCGCCAAAGCATGAGGGCGAGCGCGTATATATACTTCTAAATGTGCTATTGGTCGAAGGCCTTTATTTTGATGGTATACTTTTTAGTAAATTTTACGGGTTGGGCCTCTAATTAGGGATATGCTGTTGTTTAATTTTGTTTCGCATCATTCAAGCTTATTGTTAGTAGAGATAAGGATAGAAAACAAATTAAAGTGGATTTCAAAAAGAAAAGCAAAAACAAGGGGGGATGTTACGGCTTGATGAGCGATAGAGGGAATCTAACTAATCAAAACAAATGAAAAAAAAATCAAAAGATTACGCAATGATTGCCAGGCGTTCAGGTGTCGTGACTTAGGGGTCAAATCAATGACCTTTTACCGACTACCATTAGTGCCCTTCTGATATGACGATCGGCTCAAAGCATGTCTCTTCGTAAACTCCTGGAACTCTAGCCGAGGCCCTGACGATTTAGGGGAGGAAACAAGGCTGATCCCAATCACACGGTGCCAAACCGCAAAAATCCTTGAACCTGTATTAGCGTCAGACGAGATTCGAACCCGTGCGAGACGCACGAGTGTGAGCTTACTGCCGGCGTATTAGACCTCTCGACCATAATAGCGTCGGTGCTCAACCGGGAGAATTTAGCCGCTATATGGTGTTTATGTTTATGTTTGCATCCCTCCACGATGAATGTTTTAGCGACCCTAAGCTGTAAATGTATCGTGCCCGAAATCATTCGTACACTATGAGCATGGTCTTTTGTTATGCGGACATTTCAAAGGGACCCTTTGAATTTTTGCCCGCATAACAAAAGATCGTGTCCGTAGTGTCAGTAATACACACAGAGTGGTACACACAGAGTCATGACCGTATGTATTCAGAGTACATTCTAAGTTTAATGTGTAGCTTAACGATGGTTTAACCAGGGATGTGTTAGGAAGGAAGGAAGGAAGGACAACTCGAGCATAATATATTCAAACATCTGTATGGATACTATCAGCGTGCTAATGAATGTCAAAAGCATTCCACAATCACTACAAATCAATGTCCCATGCACGCCACCGACATTTAGCTGTAGTTAACTTGGAAAGAAATATCTTTAATTCCCTATTTTGTCTCTCAAAGCTGTGTTTCTTATCACATTATTTTGCAATTTTCAAGACAGTTAAGGACAACACCACTAAAGATCCTGAACTCGGTTTTCTTTTAAATATTTGTTGAATGATGCACAAACGGAGATATAATATGATATTCTTACTAACACAATTAACAAATTTCTGCACTTTCCGCAGATTTTCGCAAATGTGGGATTTAATCATTATCAAAATCATATCTCAAGCTGTTTATTTCCATTAACAGAGTTTGCGTGCATTTGAGCGAGATACTGAACTATATAAAAAAAACTGTTTATATTTTGTTCGCTGCTATCCCTTTTCCCCACAAAAGTATGGATGCAATCCAACTAGAACTGAACAAGTGAAATAAGACCCTACATTTCTTTTGTTCTCTCTGAGAAACCGTTGCTACGCAATCCTGTTTGCTATTGTTAAAACACCTGAAAAGCACATGCTGAGACCACATAATTTTTCGGCGGTGGCACGCATGGGTTCAAAGAAATTAAGTTGTTTCATATCCTTCCATAACACATTCCTGGTAAGAATGGTGTTATTTAAGTGTTGCATATTATATGCCATCGCGACAGGCTTTTGAATAAGCCGTTTTCGCAATGTACTCATAGCTTTATCCCCAAGACGCTAAATTCGCCTGTATCTGGTGATGGTGATTCAGTGTAAATTGGTGGAATGCATATTAGTTGTTGCTACTCTTCAACTTTCCTGCTATCCGCCACCTTGAGAGTCGTTTCGGACACGCCTGTTTCAATCAAGGAAATTCATATGTAACTGGTTTGGCCTTCATGCTGATATGCCGTTGAGCTTGTTCCATATCTTCTACCACTCTTTCTTGCAGAATCGAGAAGATCTGTGTACTTATGAGCTTTAAGCAGGACGTCTCGAACTAAACACCCGAGCTTGCTCTTGCTGCTCTTGTCTGGTGAAATTAACATCGATCAACCCTGGCCGTTGCCAACAATCCATTTTCGTATTGTATTCACAACTTTCCCTCTTTATACTGCCTTAATACCCATCTCGGTAGCAATGGATATGTTGATGGAGGCCAAAAGTAACTTGCATTTTGCGAGAACATTTGGATACAATGGGTCATACTAGACACAAAAGGCATGCGGACCCAATAAGCACCGTTGCGTGTAAAACAAATGACGGGGACAAAATGTGTACAAAATACTGCTTTAGCTAATATCAAAGTATAAACTTTGGAGAGCTATATGTATCAGGTTATGTAATGAATCCAATTTTTTTCTTCAGAGATCATCAAACAGATATCCTGGCAGTTTTCCAAAAAATATTTATGTAGGCCTATTAGTGAGACAATTTTTTTTTTTTAATATAAAGAAATGTGTATTTTATGAAAATTTTGGGAGAAAATTGCCAAAAATCACATTTGTTGCCCATGTAAATTTCTCATAAAAAGCACTCCAAATCCTGCTAAATCGGAAACTGTCTTGTAGTAAATTTAATCTTTAATATGACACCTTATATAATGTGTGGAAATATATTTTCAAATTGTTCAATAGCACTAATTTTCGATCAATGGCAGCCATTTTGAAAAATGGCCGCCATGGCTCTCTGGGCAAAATTCGAAAGCGTTCAATCCAAATTTGCGTATAATACATCATTTTACGTGAGTGTCAATTTTGGTGCTTATAGACAAAAGCTATGCCGCTGGACTATTTGAATAAAAAAAAATCAGTTACTGATGTTTTTCATAATTTTACGAAAATCTACTTCAGGGCTAATTCTTCTATTTCACAAGCTGAACATGACCCTATATTGCCAAATTTCACTCGTGGCTTTGAAGTTGGATCATATTGCCACACTTCTAGTCTTCTTTATTCACGGAAAGTGATACTTTTGCCTAGCTTATGTAAATATCTACCAGATATGAAATTAGACAGATGTTTCCGTAGATGCATGCCCCTCGAATAAGTTTATTTTTCTATAATATTATAACTGCAACCGTAATTGCGCCATAGCCGTCTAGAAAGAGGATTTATTAGAAATTGCCAAGTGAACAATGGTTTATCATATTATAAAATAAAATATTATAATCATATATATATATATACATGTACGTAGATGTCTAATTATGTTGATCGATAACGTTGTGATAGAATTATTTTCAGTCGTGTACGTATGTCAATTTATATTTTCATCTTTATCACATTCTCTCTTCTTTGAATAAAAAGGCCAACTTCTGCAAACTTTATTAGAGGACTGAACCACATCTAGATATATTCAAAAAGATAGATAGATGAAAAGATAGATATATGAATAATAGGTAGGATAGATCTTTGCGCATAGATAGATAGAAAAATAGATAGATAGATAAATGGATAGATGGATAAATAAATAAATAGAATTATGGAAGATTCAGTATCCTACAAAAGATAGAGAGAATCATTAATATTGTATACTGGATAGTACCACAAATATATGACCCGATCCTAAAAATAAACCAACAAAAGAGTAAAAAATGGTGAGGGAAAAAAAAATGAATATTCAACATGTTCAAAATAAGCCTAAAATTTGGCGAAAGCATGCATCCGCGCGGTTGGGGATGAGTCAAATTGGGCTATTTATCTATCATTAACAAGTAATATGCAGCGTTTTTATCGCACGTGCTATACACGTGTGAATTTGCAGTGGAACGGGAGCTCCGGAACGTCTTCATTTCTAGATCTCATTTAGAGTACAAAACAACATAACAGAAGATGCCGAAGTCAAGACGAGATAAAAGAAGTAAGCATGTATTTGTTATTTGTGTTAGAGGTTTTTTTTTGTTATATTATATGAATTTGAGACGATATTGCGTGGCTGTATGTGTCGTCGTTTCTAGTAGTACAGTCCCACTCGTTGAGAGTGGTGTGTAATGCTTGGGTTGAGTCGACTGAATAGCAAACAAGGTCAAGGAGACTAAAATTAGACTCTAGTCTAATCCGGGAAATGCTGAATAGATATCAGTACAGGGAATCAATTCTGTGTGTCAGTGTTGGGTTATTGTACCTAAGTAAGGAAATATGGGCAAAGTAATCTGGTGCTTGCTAGTTATGCTGCACAGCATAGGGACTGACATGTCTGAATCTGATGCTTATGTGTTACATGTGTAATATACTTGCTGTATAAAGACACATGTTCAGGTCCATATTTACAAGAGATGCATGCACAAACTATATATAAACGTCAACCTGTCATTCGTTCATGACAAATTATAGACGATAGCAAATAAAACATAAAAGATAAGTAGAAATTGTGGCAACTCACCCCAATAAATTTCGCAAAAATCAAGTTTTATTAGCGTACGAAAAGGAATTCGCAGTGGGCATAGCCTTTATTAAAATCTTTTCGAGTTATTACTCGCGTAAGACGAATTAGTGCTTATTGGTTTTCTGAGTTAATAGCATATTTAACAGGACATGTGTGCAGTTCATCATTATTGTTGCAAATAATTTATAGATAGTGCTATATTTGATTTCGCTTCATGATTTCAAATAGAGAAATTAAATTCTTACAGCATTTTAGTAAGAATACATCACGAGGGCTTATTGTGTTCAAAGCTTTGTGTATCCAAAACACGTTCTCGGCACTGCTTTTGCTCTCTATTCAACTCTATTATGAAGCACCGTACATATCTTTAACCCGGAAGTGAGGGAGCAACGAAGATTTAGAGCGACTTCAATGAAGGATTAAGAAGCTTGGACCTTTGGACTTTGGATTCCAAATTGTGATTAAACGATTATTTTTTCTCTTATTTTCTTTCAAATTAGATCTAGATTGATGTAAGGAAGATGACCTGTGATTGATTTGATTTGATTTTGTAAATGATTTTGTTGCATGTAATTGAAGTTTTGGGCCGTTTCGCCATACTTCGTACACACGGCCTATGGAGCTTGTAGCTGGTGCCCTGGGACTGCTCCCATGCAGCGGGAGCGTCCAGAGGGCTCGCCACCACTTCCATTGCGTGACGGATATGGGTCCGACTACTGATGAATAATTGACCTCTGCACATGCATAAATAACTAATTTCAATTACATTTATGACATATGAATGGCTTCATGTATGTTTTGTTTTCTCGCACGATAAAAATGCTCGAAAATATTGAGCAATGTAACCTATTTCCTCTTCATGTCTAACAAACAAGGTCCTTCCAGGCTGCCATCTTGGCTGTTCCATTGCTTGATCATACGCATACGCAAATTGATATTCATGATGATGCTTTCACTCTAATGCATGATGAATTTTAGGCTAAAGCATCATGTTTCATGCTGCACTGAACAAAATATACCATGGTTTAAAACTGCGGCTCCTTCCATTTTTTTCTTCCCTTTTCCTTTCTCTATGCCAATTCCTTTGAGCTGTTGTGTATCCAAATAAAAGTATGCAGCATTTATAAGGACAAGAGTAAATCCAGTAACCAAAATGTGTGGCATGTGTGTGCTAATTCATTGCAAGCCAATTACCTGAATTGTTGTTCCATTGGCATTGCATCACTATTTTCAGTCCTGAATTCTTATTTAATATCATTATGTTTGTTTACCAAATGCAGTCTCCCTTACAAGGACGAAGAAGAAGGGATTAGAAACTAAGCAAACATTAATTGAAGAGGTAAGTGGTCAACAACTTTTTATGTTAATTTGTCTAAACGATATTCTGGATCTAGTGATTCTGTCATTGATCACAAATTCACAACATTATGAAACATACAATAAAACCTTTAAAATTGAAGGGCAACCTACAAATTAGTACATTTTACTACCATAATTTGAATTCTTATTGCACCACTTTTACCAATCATACAGGGTTTGTTTTATCAATGCAATGTTGTGAATAATTGTGTTTTCTTTGTAAAGTAGTACACATCCTTTACTTCCTTTGTTTAGTCTCGGCTTGAACAAATCTCAAATGACAGCACTAAACAATATTTACTCCCACTGTTTTTTATGGATGCAATGTTGTGGATAATTTGGTTTTCTTTGTTAAGTGCATACACTACGTTTACTTTCTTTGTTTATTCTAGGCTTGAACAAACCCGAACTCAGCACTTGATAATATTTTCTCTTAATGTAAGTCCATGAGTTATCCATTTTCCAGTCTTTTAAAGAGTTGCGATTGATCTGAACCAATCAGAAGTCCAATCCCCTAGCTCTCATGCACAGTATTAACTTGATATCTATCCCAAGTCAAGTTGCAATCAATCGCTTATTAAATCTGTATCAGACAGGACCTTAGTTTCTAAAATTTATGTCAGTTCCATTTTTGTTTTCGTTGTCCAGGTGAGAGACAGTGTGGACCAGTATGCTCGGATCGTGGTGTTTGCTGTCAACAACATGAGGAACAGTAAGATCAAGGATGTCCGCAACAACTGGAAACACAGCAGGTAAAATGAAAATGAAATTGAAAGTAGATGCAATCTGTCACCAAAAAGTTCATATGACTTTGCCAATTCAGACGTTTTTATAAATCATTAATGATAATAAGTTTTAGTTAGGATTTTTTTTTTTTATGGAAGATGAGTTGTTGAATTGATGAAATGACTTTATTCTTCATTTTTATAGATTTTTCAGAACAAGATGACATTTCAAAAATTATTTAGAAGACATGATTTTTATCATAACAAAGCACTCATCGTGTATGTCAGTTTTGTTTATTGAAATATTTTTGTTTAGATAGAACAGAGTGATGATGCAGACATAGATTATTTATACCAACATTCTATTATTTACAAGTTCTTTGCTAGTAAAAAATAAAAGTTCATGATAAAAGTCCTTGCTATAACTGACTAAGTTCATTAGTCAATTGATCTTTTATAGATTATTCACAAACATGAGGATAGTTCATTATTTATGTTTTCATTATTTTATTTTTTACAAGTTCTTGTTCCATAAGAAATAAAAGTTTGCGATAGATGTTTTGGGGAATGTGTGTGAATAACCTATAAAAGATAAACTGACTAAAGAACTTAGTCAGTTAAAGCAAGGACCTTACCTGATTAATCATTGAGCAGATTCTTCTTTGGCAAGAACAAGGTGATGATGGTTGCCCTGGGTAAGGGCAAGGAGGACGAGTACCGGGACAACCTCCACCGCGTCAGCAGGAAGCTGAGGGGTAACGTGGGATTACTCTTCACCAACCAGAGCAGAGAGGATGTTGTCAAGTGAGTCAAACTTCTTATTGCATTACCTTTGACATGAAGATGTGTAGTAAGCCAATAGGGTTCCAAGGCCAGGGGGTTGTTTCACAAAGCTGTTTGTAAGCTACGAACGACTTTACGCATGACTGATGACCTGTTCTTGTGGAAATCAGATGCTCAATAATTTTGATTCCCATCAGCTAAAGTTGAAATCTGATCTGAACAAATTTGGGTATCTCTTTTAGCACAAGAATAGGTCACCAGTCGTGTGTAAAGTCGTTTGTAAAGTCGTTCGTAAAATCGTTCTTAGCTTATGAACAGCTTGGTGAAACACCCTCCTGGACCCTGTTGCATAAAACTTACCATTGGTGGTAACATTGCTATTAATAGCAACTTTCTGTGGAAACCTTGAATTTGATTGGCTGTCCAGCGATGTTACCATTCTATGCAAAGTTACAATTAATGGTAAATTTTTTTGCAACGGGGCCCAGGTAATGCAGGGTTAAAGCTGGGCTAACTCTTGCTGTCCTATGGGCAAATGAATTATGGTATAATAGACCAGTTCGTAGTTACACGATGGTTGGACAATTCACTGAATAAATACTACAAGAATGCAGACTGGGATCTGTTCATTAAGGCGGATGGGATGATGGATGTGAATACATTTTACAATGTGCCCAAAACAACAATACAAACAGGTGCGCATGGTGGAATGTTCTTTTACTGCCTTTCAAAGCTGAATGATTGTTGTCATATCTGCATGATAATGAAGAGAAACCTGGTTGAGTATCTAATGAATTTTAAATTTACTCTGTGAGTAGTTCAATTGACCCGAGGTTATTCGTACCAGCAACAATCTGCTCATGCGCACATTGTAACTACGAACTCGCTTATTGGCACGGTACTATCAATGGTCGGTACTTTTGAGTAGCAGGGCTGCCAACCTTTATCCAAAAATGTTAGTATTATAGATGCTCAAAATCCGTTTTTTGATGGAGAAAAAAATCCATACTTTCAAATAAAGACAATAGAACGACCCATTAACTTAAACTTATGAAATCACTATTTTCTATGAAACCTTCAGTATTCTTCTCAAATTGAAGTATGAAATAATAAAATTCAGTACTACTTAGCAGCTCAGGAGTAGTGTAGTCATCATGGTCCTGTGATAAGAATCAGTCTTAGCAAAAACAACCTTGATCCTAGTACTACCTGCTGAGAGTATCTCTTAACTCTCTGTGTGCCAGATAAACAGCTGCTCTGTGGGATTTGTATGTATGTCTGGTGAATAAATAGATGATTTGCCATTTGGTCCAATCCCATTTGGTCTAAGTCCCATTTCGTCTACCATCACATGCCGATATATAGGGGTTAGGGTTATTGTAGGGGGTCTGGATTAGGGTCAAGGGTTGAGGTTATGGTGTAGATTAGAGTTGTAGATAAGGTAACCCAGTATTTTAATCTAAAATGGTATATTTAAGGGGTTCCTTGTTGACAAAATGGTGAGGGGACCAACTGGAATTGGACCAAATGGCAATAAACCAATAAATACACACATGGTGCACAGAGGGTTAACCTGTTGCTCATGGTTAGATTTCTGGCTTTGTGAAACCTCGTCCAGTTTGGACATCAAAATTGGCCATGGAAATGTAATAACCAAAGGGGTGTGGCTTAATTGTGGTGTCCTATTAGGAGTTTGAAGTTAAATCATAGCCTGTCGTTCATTGTCCATACAGCAGATTATGCAGAAGTCATGCTGCTCATTATCTGAGTGGAGAGAAGCCAGTCTGTAAATACGGGGGTTCAACAAAGAAGGGGTTACATATTGTGTTCATTCCTGCGTTGTTGGGAACCTTTTGCAATACTTGCATAAAGAACAAACATATCAAAATCTATCAGAAAGGCTGATTGATTTTAACCTTTCATGATATTGTTATGAAAACTACATCGATGTCTGTATTATTTGATTTTGTTATTGCCCTCATTTATTTTATTTGCATTCCCAATTGAAAGCACTGCATGCCAAAAAGTATTGTAATTATGGGTATGTAATATCTGTAAAGTATGCAACAAGTTTAAAGGGCATATACTGTACTGGGAAGGCAAAAAAGCATTCAAAATGTAATTGTTATCAATCTTCTTGCCAGTGGTCTTGAATTCATGCATTGTCTATTTTAGAAGCTTGCAGAAAGTTATTTGCCCTCAAGTGATCTACATTTGGAGTAATGAGTGTTTAAATCACAAATCCTCAAAATGTTCGGGCCGAACATTTTGAGGATTTAATCATTAATCATTAATTACTTGAAATGTAGATCATTTGAGGGCAAATAACTTTCTGCAAGCTTCTAAAATGGACAATACAATAGTTTAAGACCATTGGCAAGAAAATTGCTAACAATTACCTTTTGAAGGCTTTTTTGCTTTCCCAGTACAGTATATGCACTTTAAATCTTTGCATTCAATTTATGGTTATCCCCAGATATTTTGAAGACTTTGTAGAAGCAGACTATGCTAGGTCAGGCAACATCGCCACGGAAACCGTCATCCTGCCTGAAGGTCCTCTGAAAGACTTTCAGCATTCCATGGAGCCACAGTTTAGACAGCTCGGTCTCCCCACCGCCCTCAAGAAAGGTATTCTATGACCTCTAACCTCTGACCTTTGATCTTCCATTTAAGCCTGGAAAGTAGTAAGCAAATAATCAACGTTGGTGGAGGTGATGGGACGAACTATCACTTCCGAGGCGATCTGGATGTAGCTATCTTTCCGAAGCGCAGCTGAGGAAAGATAGCGTATACATTCAGATCGCTGAGGAAGTGATAGTTCGTCTCATTGCCTGAAACCAAAAGTTGATTATTTGCTTTATATTCCATATCTGAAACCAACTATCTTTACCAAAAAGACAAATTGATGTTTACTTCTCTATCTAACCCCGAGCCGCTGCCATGGGGAACAAGTGTATAGGATGCATTAGTAAGTCAATTGACAGTCCGAGTGTAACACACTTTTATTTTGCACGTACTCAAAATATTGATCATGCGTTAGGACTGTGAGGAGTGAAGAGATCAGCGAAACCAAAAAAGTACTATCACCTAGAGTGTAACAAACTTTTCTTCTCAGGTGATCAGATGGGCAAAACTATGCTTTATCACGTGATGAAGTCTTGACCAATCCTATAGTAGCATTCTTAGTATGTGGAATATAATGGTTGCTAACCCTTCACAAGTAACACACACAAGTTACATAGAGCAGCATTCTATCTGGCTCACATATGGTTAAAGATGGCCCGTCTCTTTTAAAAACATCTACAAACTTCATGAAAGTTTGCCAATATTTTTGTGCCATATCTTTGTGATACCAACTGTGAAATTTTGATATCAGAGGTACTATAATTCTCGTAGAATCAATGAAAATCTAACTACAGTCAAACCTGGCTTGCAGCCACCTGGATTCAGCGGCCACCTGCCTATAGCAGCCACCTTCGACTCCTCCGCAGAGAAATTCAATGTTAAAGACCCTTGATATAGCGGCCACCTGGCTAACGCGGCCAGCGGCCACATATTTTTGCCAGTGTGAAAAGCATATATGAAGTCAGACTATGAAGTTTGACTTTGATGAGTTAGGAATACCTTCTCATGTTTCTCTACAGGCATTATTCATCTCACCTGTGAACACACCGTTTGTAAACTTGGTGACACGCTGACTCCTGAACAGGCTAGGATACTGGTAAACTGCTTTCTGTTATTCTGTCTTCTGCTTTCTCCTTCTCCTTCTACCCTCTTATTCTCTTCATCTGCTCTCTGTTATTTCCTTCTGTAAAATGATAATTATCATCAGGGAAAAAAATACACAGGGGCTCGGGGCAATTTTGCCCCCGAAATGCTTAAGAGAACCCAGGAAAATGTTAAAAGAGCCCCCCCCCCCCCCCCCCAAATTCCCATAGACACAATGTAAAATTGCATTCATATTGACCAATGTGCTGTAAAAGGAGCCCCCGAAAATGTTGAATTCATTTTTGCC
>OZ022594.1:14944071-14948696 GCA_963669155.1 Arbacia lixula
TGTAGCAAACATTATGTTTCTTAGTTAAGTAATTAGCGCATCAATTTTATGTTCCCGTTGACACTGATTTTTTTACGGATTTCTATTCTATCTAGTCTTTTCACAATCAACTATCATGCACCATTGAGTGATGTGACAATTTCTGTTTTGTTCATTCAAATTGTGGTGGCCATCTTGAAAACTGATTGACTACATTGAATTTGTTTATATTTTCCATTATAGTTATTTTCTATGGAAATAGTAATTGCATCACTGTTCTTTCATATTCTGAGCATTACCGATTGTTCTTTCACCATGTTCACTGCTAACTATCTTATATATGGTTATAAAAAGAGTCTTAAAACATTTATAAGTATTATTATGTCATGATACTAAAGGATGGCGAAATTGATAAAATTTTTAAATGCCTCAAAACGATATCTCATATCATTCCAGATAGTATTTTAAACATATGTTCAAAATTTGGTGCTTGTCGAAAAAAGTTAGCAGGACGAAAGAAAAAAGTTAAGACATGCACTGAGGGAGGGAACGAAGTCCCCCCATGAAAACAAGATAGTAATTGACATGTAAGGCGCTATATTAATTTCGAGGGTGGGGGGGGGGGGGGGGGGTTCCTACTTGTCCCCTCATCAGATGAGTACGCGACTACATGTGTATGTTAGATTATCCTTGGTTACTGCACAGTTTGGATAAATTTGAGAAAACACTCCTTTTTTCTTAACATTTTGGGCGAGGGAGAAGGGGGAGGGTGGCTAGTTCATGACAGATGGGATCCCCATTTGTAACAAATTTTCCCATTGCCTCAGAATAATCTGTCGAGTTTTGATGAAATCTAACATTCATTTTTAGATATGTATCCCATTTTTACAACCTAATTAGGTCCTCTTTTCCGAGGTGACTTCTTTCAACTTGGTTAAAAAACAGTCATGTACCTTTGCGAAAAGGTAACAAAACCAGTGGACTTTGGCCCCTGGGGGGAATTGGGGGCTTCCCCCCCCCCCCGCCATTTGCATAGCATCATGTTAATAACTTAGGTACCTATTATTATTTATTTATTACGTATTCTTCTGAAAAAGTAAAGAATAAGAGGAACTGGAGGCATTTTTGTTGGGGGGGGGGGGCTACCCCCTCCCAGTTCCTTGCAATTTGTGCCCCCCCCCCCATTCTAACAACTTAAGGTCCCTAATAAGGTCCCTAGTTATTTATTCTTGAGAAAATGTCCCAAAATAAGATAAAAAATGCCCCCAGGGGAGTTTGGGGGCTATCCCCCGGCCTTCTTGCCATTTAGGACCACACATTTGAAAAAAGGTAAGGTACCTATTGCCTAAGGATGATTCCTATCAAGGTTTTTTTTTTCAAGTCCGGCCGTGCGTTTTCGAAAAGAAGTTAATAGCATATAAGTGCCCCTGGGGCAATTTGGGGGCTGCACCCAGGTGTCCCTGAAAACATTTTGAGATACCTCTATATCTAATATTGTCCAAAATATGATTTTGAACATGTGTGCCAAATTTGGTGCTTGTACACAAAAGTGCACAATTATTCACCTTATCCACTCCACTAGTGTGGGTTGGTAAGTGTATGGGTGTGGATGTCTGTCTGTATGGTGGTGTGCGTATGTGTTTTTGTGTATATGTGTGTGTATGTGTGGGGGGTGTACGTGCAGTTAACACAAATACTGCTCTAAGAGAATAAAGACAGTTAACACGGTCAAGTTTTGAGTTCTAACACATAAAAGTGGGGCAATACCAGAACAAACAATTCATAAACTGTTTCCCCTGCTTTCGTATTATTCCTAGAAGGAGATAATGAAATTTGACTTTAACTGACTCGCTGTCTTTACTCTAGAGCATTGTCAATTATTTTGCCTTATTGGCACGATCATAAGGGTGATCATATTTTGATATTTGTTTATAATTCCATTCACTATCATGACATTTCTTTTTTTTGTAATCACACCAATATAGTAACCCCGATGACCATTGTCACTGTGTAGTTTTTATTACATTTATAGAACAATGAAACAGAGGGCGATGCAAAACCCATTGGCTAATTCCTCAACACAAATACACGACTTCACATCTACACAATGTACACATACACGCGCGCTCGCCCCCCCCCCCCCCCACACACAATCACACAACCACCACCATCACCATGCACCCACACGTAATATTCCGTACTTACACAGTTACGCACACATATATTGCACACACCCACCTCAACATCCCCATCACGTACACATACATACCAGCTCAACACTCATCGCTAACACTTTTCTTCAGCCGTTGTCGATCCACTGCTGGATGAAGGCCTCAGCATGGTCTCTCCACTTCTCTCTTTCCCTCGCATATTTATACCAGTTTGCATCATGCTAGAATTGCCCTATTTCATCTCCCCATCTCTTTCTCTGTCTGCCTTACACGCACACGCAAACAACCTAGCCCATACGCCAGCACGCGCGCAACATACACGCACACACACACACACACACACACACACACATACACACACACACATGCACCCACCCACACACACACCCACACACATTCACACACATACACACATACACACACCCACCCACCCACACACACATACACACACACACTCACATACACACGCACACTCACAATTACACACTTTTTTTTTTTTTTTTTTTTTCAACATTTTTTTATTCAGGATTTCATCCATAATCAATTACATGATATAATTACATACATAGTCCAGGTAGATAATTACAAGCAAAATGTACACACACACACACACACACACACACACACACACACACACACACACCTTACATACACATCACAGGCACAAACACACATGGCAATATTTTGAAGACAGGGACTGGTGACAATTTGTGCAAGGGGTGACAATTTGTGCAAGAGGTGACAATTTGTGCAACGAGCTATCAGTTTGCCTGCACAAATTGTCGTCCGTGAGGGTGAAAAATGGGAACATCACCTGCAGCACAAATTGACGCCGACGACAATTTGTGCAGGGGACGACAATTTGTGGTGTCAGGTTTTGTCAAATTTTGCAGAAATTGTCGCCGACGACAATTTGTGCAGGGACGACAATTTGTGGTGCAACAACGTCCATTGAATTTGTTTTGGGGCTTTTGGGGAATACAAACCAAACTCTGCACATTCAGGACCAAGCTGTGTATAGTTTTTTCAAGTAACTTTCAGCATTGGTACCTACCATGAAGCAGCCAATGAGCTAAAGGCATTGTACCTGTTGCCAAAGTGGTTACCATTGAATGTTAGTTGCGATGATTAAAGAGCAAAATATGCCAGCTGAGATTCTTCCATAAAGGAAACTATTAATTTTGTGAATCTAGCCAGTGAAACTATATAACCAGTTTGATCTTATTTTGTTTTGTATGATAGGAACTATGATAGGAAAACAGTGTTCAGAATGCACAATTACTACAAGAATGTTGTATAGTGGTCTTTTTTTCTTTCTTGTAATCAAACACAAATAGCTGATTTTTGCTTTGTGATTTCTCTTTCTTCTCTTTGGAGTTCTATCATTTAAGGACATTTTCACAATGTCTGTGTCTCTCTTTTTTTTCTCTCTATCCAGAAATTATTTGCCAAGCCGATGGCAGAGTTCAAGTTGAAGATGGCGGCATGCTGGTCAAACAATGGAACCTTTGAGGAATTTGCTGTAAATGATAAAACGAACATGGAAGAAGATGGAGAAGAAGAAGAAGAAGCTGATGACTAAATGCAAGATTAGGTCGTCACAGCCCTAATGACTAGTGTTGACTATTGACTGGAAAACCAGCGCTGCAGCAAAGATTTTACTCTCAAGGACTTTGTTGGATTGTTTGACTTCAGGTCGCGAAAATATTTAGCGATGTGAATTAATCCATATTGGGCATGTCCTAAGCTGCTTCCAGATCATATCTCTCTCGTGTGTGGTGCATTATATGCCTGGACAATAACAGTTCCTAGGGTAAACGGCCCTCTAGGCTGATCGTGCAGTTGGCTATAGTCACCTGTTTGTGAGTTTTGCTAAGACAACTGTCTCTCATTTCCAGTTCTAAATGTGACACCCATACACACCGAGTAATGGAGCTGTGGTGTTGTCTCTTTGTTTCCATGACATTCATCTCTATGACTCTACAACTTCCTTCAGGAAGGCAGTGTTACTGTATTGCTGGTCAGCAAAAGTATCCACTTGCATTTCTTCTAGGCTTGGAGAGAAGAAATGTGGCATCCCAAATCATATGAACTCTGAAACCAAAAAGGGTGATATTTCATATTTTTCATTCATTATTTTTGTTTTCATAAACTTATGATTGAGTGGATAACTTGAGTATCATATTAAACCTTATCTGTGGAGATTTGTCCTACTCCTTCACTAAGATAACGTATTTCATATTAATACTTGATGCAGAGGAGGTGTATCTTTCAGTAGGATAATAGACTATTTTTTTTCACAAACATTTCAAATTTCAAACAATGATGTGGAGATAAATGAAATGAAACAAAATGTACTATAAATGGCAAGGCTAAAGCTTGTCTGATTTTTGCCTGACTTGCAATAAGTAGTAGATACAAGTTACATTCCCCTGATTGAAACTCAATCACTTAAATGGAGCAATCTTCTTGCCA
>OZ022594.1:14948896-14961396 GCA_963669155.1 Arbacia lixula
ACAGAATGTTACTTGTTCTATAAATGGCAACACAAAAGCTTGTCCGATGTTTGCCTGACTTGCAATAACTAGTAGATTCAGGTTACATTCCTCTGATTAAAACTCAACCACTTAAAGGGAATACGTGTATGCTGTACTGGGAAGACAAAAAAAACTTCAAAAGGGTGATCATGAGCAATCTTCATACCAGTGGTCTTAAATTTATGTATTGTCCATTTTAGAAACTTGCTGAAAGTTAGTTGCCCTATATGAACCACATTTAAAGTAATTAGTGATTAAATCATAAATCCTCAAAATGTTCGGCCCGATTATTTAGATTTAATTCAATCTAATCACTAATTACTCAAAATGTGGATCATTTGAGGGAAAATCACTTTCAGCAATATTCTAAAATGGACAATACATGAATTTAACACCATTGGTAAGAAGATTGCTTATGATTACCATTTAAGGTTTCTTTTGTCTTCCCAGTACAGTATATTCCCTTTAAAATAGGTGAACGTAATACCTTGTTTCAGGATGATCTTTGTTGAACTGTTCTTAAATCTGAGCATGTTATGAAAGTTATTTTACTCATACAACACATGCCATAATGGGTAAATGTTATCTACATGATGCTTTTTAGCCCCCAAAGCACCATGTTTCATGCTGAACTTGACAAAATATACCACGGTTTAAAACTGCGGCTCCTTCCCTTTCTCCGCTTTCCCTTTCCCTATGCCAATTCCTTTGAGCTGTAGTGTACATGTATCAGAAAGACAGTCTATTTTCATTTCTGATCTATATTGTATTATTTGTTGTGCCTTCCAGAAAGTGATATATATATTGTGCAAGAACTCCATACCTCGGATACTGAATTTATATTCTTGTGAGAACGATGTAATTTCTGAATGAAATATGCAGTTGTTAGTTACCTACACACTGCACTGAACATAAATGTAGAAAATAAAGTTTCAAATACATGTACATGTACATGAATGGTCACATGTTACTCAAGGTGAACTTATACCCAACCCTAATGACCACTGTTATATCTAGGTGAAATAGGAGGCATTGTAAAGAGCATTGTCTGTTTTTATGCACATGATCTGCAATCCTGCACACTTAATTGCATGCAGAATTTTTATTAGAGTTTCTCCAAAGTGGGTAATACATGCACAAGTTTTCAGGGGTAAAAAATATTATATTCAACCAATTTTTACTTCCTGTATGTTATGTCTGTTTTTTAAAGTCAAAATGTCATGGTTTAGCTTTCATTCTGTTCAAATGGTAACTTTTGTGGTAAAGGATTTGCTCAAAAACATATAGTTCTGAAACAGCTAGACCATCTTAATTGATTACAAATTACATTTAGATAGAAAGAGTCCAATTTACCATATAAATATATATATAAAAAAAGTTCAATTTATGAAGTGATGCATTTTATTATTTCCCAAGGTTTGTCTCTATATCTTTGATTATTGCATGTTTGAATGCAAAATATTACAGGGATTATAGAATATAGTTTTGGTTTCATGTGCATGAATTGATAAAGTTGCTGGTATGATAGCTATCTCAACAATATTTACAAAATGAACATAGTTGTTCATTTGACATTGTTGATGAGCTACGTGGTTTTGTTGTGCGATGTTGTTCTATCCAGGGGCAAAGGAACAATGTCTTTTGGGATGCTATCATTGGAAACCCAGATGTTATGCAGTAACCAATGACCTCATTATAACATGTAAATACAGGTGTGCCACCCTGTCGAGGTACACTGCACCTCAAAGGAATTGGCATAGGGAAAGGGAAGCAAGGGACGGAGCCGCAGTCTTAAACCGCAGTACGTTTTGTCCAGTTCAGCATGAAACATGATGCTTTTTAGGCTAATGCATCGTGTTTCATGCTGAACTGGACAAAATATACCGCGGTTTAAAACTGAGGCCCCTTCCCTCTCTTCCCTTGTTTTTTTCCTATACCAATTCCTTTGAGCTGTAGTGTATATCAATGCATGTTGTAGCACTACCCATAAGGAGTCATCTGAGGCAATCTCGAGCCACAAGACTCTCTGAAGATGAAAACAAATTGCTGATGGCGCCCTCTAATGCGGCAGAATGCTGAACTTTCATGCAACCGTAGACGTCGAGTCTACTGTGTATATGTAACCTCGCCCTTTCAACTGTTTTAGTTGAGCTCTCCAAGAGGTGAAAAGTGAAATATTGTTGATACATGTACTAATCAAGCACTGCATCACACGATTAGGTGCAAACTGTATTACTGAGGCGAAATAAATGACATTTTATTTCTACTTCATATTTGTATCTGTGCAATTAATTTTGCTGTTTGATTTGTGAGTAAACAAAATGTGCACATTTTTACAGACCAATACATGTACATGTATTCCATTTGGTCATTAACTCTTAATGCACCATTGAGGTAATTTGCACTGGTAGTACATGTCGCAGAATGAAGTCTGACAGAGAAGTAGTTAACTCTTCATGCGCCATTTTAAAGGCATGTACATGTGATGGTAATACAATCCATTTCCGTAGGGCAGTATGGAGTCAGGCAGAGAAGGAGTTAGAGACGGAAACATACACAACAGCTCAAAGGAATTGGCATAGGGAAAGGGAAGCAAGGGACGGAGCCGCAGTCTTAAACCGCAGTACGTTTTGTCCAGTTCAGCATGAAACATGATGCTTTTTAGGCTAATGCATCGTGTTTCATGCTGAACTGGACAAAATATACCGCGGTTTAAAACTGAGGCCCCTTCCCTTTCTTCCCTTTCCCTTTCCCTATGCCAATTCCTTTGAGCTGTAGTGTATAAAATATAAACTGCTGGAAATAACAAGTGTTTGGATGAAGGCTAGGAGATGTTGGTGTTCAAAGTGAAGACATAAGGAACACACACACACTAGAGCAGAAAATGTGACGTATATCTTTCAATACCTAGTGGATTCCGAGGGAACCTGTCAACTGAAAGAGGGTTTTATCTTTAAAGATATACCGAATGTCATTCCATGTCCCTAGATTATACAGCCTGTACAATTGGCTACATTATGCATAGCTTTTATCATGGTTTTTTTTCTATGCGACTACGTGTACTCGACACAAATTTCAATTACTTCATATATTTCACAGATGTAAATTATATTTTTTTTTGGAAAATAAGTGTTCAATGCTGAATGAAATCATTTCAAATCAATCCTGTAAAATTCAATAGCTTGGTTTAGCATAATATACAGTTCTTCAATAATTATATCGGTTAAGTCGGATTTTATTTTCCGAGGGGCGCTCGTTTAAGAAAGGCATTTCGGAACCAAAAGTGGATTCAATGTGTTGGAATTGGCAGTGATGTGTTAACAATGTCGACGCGCCCATCCATGTTCAGATGCACGATTAGTTGCTATGGCAACCTGTTTGGTCGCCATTGTAATTGGTGGATGGAGCGGACCACTGTGAATTCAGATTCGGCCAGTTTTCTCCCTCTATTCGATCATTTTTGTGAAGTTTAAACTCTTTTACCAAAAATCAAGGATGTGGAAGATCCCAATTGAGAAAAAAAAAACAGTCCATCACTCTTTCTCATCTTCTTACCAAAATGGAACGACTTTGTTGTACATGATTGTCCTGGAATTTGATGTACATGTATTTATATCAGACGGCAGGCGGCAACGTATTTCGCAGGTTTGTATGGCGTCAGATTTAGGGTCCTTGGGAAGAAAATGAAACATATTGCGCGCGTGAGAGGGGAGATAAATAGATAGAGAGAGAGAGAGAGAGAGAGAGAGAGAGAGAGAGAGAGAGAGAAAGAGAGAAAGAAAGGGAAATGGATGGAGAGAGTGTGTGCGTGGTACGATGAACGAGACGGTCAGAGTGTATGTGTAGGGGCGGTGATGTCTGTGAAAAGAGGTAAAAAGGGGGGGGGGGGGGCAGCGTTGAAAATACACGTATAAGTAGACATCGTAATCTTCTCGCCTTCCTATTCTTCTTTGAGCCTTCTTCGTCTTCGTCTTCTTTTCTGTATTTCCTTCGCTTTCAAAAGCCCTTCAACTCCTCATTACCACCTTCCTCTTCATCTTATTGAGTTTCGTCATCATCCTTCTTTACGAGCCCACGCGACTATAAAACAATATAACTGTTGCATCCCTCTCCTTCAGATGAGTCTCCATCAAACACTTTCTCTCATCATGTCTGTCTCCTCAACCTAGTTCTCTCTCCTCTCCTTCCCGACAAGCCGGCTCGCACGCCCTCCTCAATCATCGATGCATTCACAAGCCCCCGTCACACTTATTCAGAACCGGCAGGAATCAAGCAGAACCAGCCGGAATGAAAATGTTTCGAAATTCGAGCCACATTCGGGAGAGAATTTCGAATTGATCTAAATATGTAAAAAAAATATATATTTGATTCTCCCATGAATGCGATCGGACTATTTCGAATGTTATTGCAATGTCGTCAGACGGTTAAAAGCTCCATTCGTTCTCCCTCGTTTACTTTCGTGTCGAATGTGCATGCCGGTCTCCGTCTCTCTCTCTCTCTCTCTTTCTCTCTCTCTCTCTCTCTCTCTCTCTCTCTCTCTCTCTCTCTCTCTCTCTCTCTGTCTCTGTCTCCTTATCCCTGTTTCTGTCTCTGCCTGTCCTTCTCTGACTCTCTGTCTCTGTCTGTCGCTCTGCATCTTTTTGGGCCGTCTTTCTACTCTTCACGTTCATGGCAAGATCAATAGGCGCATTCCGTGGAGTGTTTACACTTCCATTTATGGCTTCAACATGTTCAATATAACCAACCCAATATGACCGAACCCATGGCGCTCGACCCTTTTAGTGGTAGCTTGTGGTTGTCGCGGTAGCGTGGAAGCAGCAATGAAAACAATGATACAATTGAGAAGGACATGAAGGATGGGGTGAAAGGCGAGAGACAACTGGAGGAAATAGGAATATGCAGTGTTTTGAAATAAAAATGGCAAAGAGGGAGAATATAATTGGACAGGGGGAGTAGAAAAAAATGTGAAGGGGACAAAATGAGTGGGAAAGAAAGATAAATGAAAGAGAGAAAAGGATCTTTGTGACATTGAGTTAAATGTTGATAAAAAAATAAAAAAATTCTCCCCCCCCCCTCTCTCTCTGTATATATACTATATAAATAGTGTACAATATATTATACAATATACTGGATTGTATGTACGACAAATAAATATTGTTAGATGATAATGTAAAATAATGTTAGATTTCATTAAAACTCGACAGATTATTCTCAGGCGATGGGAAAAATTTGTTGCAAATGGGGATCTCATCTGACATGAACTAGCCCCCTCCCCCGCCCCCCCCCTTCTTTTCTCCTCGCCCATCACCTCCAAAATGTGAAGTAAAAAGGAGTGTTTTCTTAAGTGTATCTAAACTGTACCGTAACCAAGGATAAAGGATAATCAAACGTACACATGTAGTGGCGTACTCATCTGATGAGGGGACAAGGAAGACACCCCCCCCCCCCTACACTCGAAATAAACATGGGGCCTTACATATCAATTATTCTCTTGTTATCATGGGGGGACTTCGTTCCCCCCTCAGTGCATGTATTAATATTTCAAGGGTGTTTTCTTTCGTTCTTTTAACTTTTTTTTCTACAAGCACCAAATTTTGAACATATGTTTAACATACTATTTAGAACGATATGAGATATCATTTTGGAGCATCTAAAATGTTTTCAAGGTCGTCATTCTTCAGTATAGACGCAATAAAACTTGTTTATAACCATACATAAGAAAGGTAACAGTGAAAAATCAATCCCTAGTGCTCAAAATATGAAAGAAAAGTGATGCAAATACTATTTCCAAATAAAATAAATACATGTATAATGGGAAATATAAACAAAATAAATGTAGTCAATCAGTCTTCAAAATGGCCACCAAAATTTGAATAAACAAAACACAAATTATCACATCACAAAATGATGTATAATAGTTTTGATTCTGAAAAGGCTAGATAGAATAGAAATTCGTAAACAAAATCAATGCCAACGGGGAGATATGCACTAATTACTTAACTTTGAAACATTATGTATGTTGAATTATGTGATACAAATAAATGCTGTTATTTCTTTGATAGATTCATGGTGATATACTTTTCATACAATGCAAAGTCATGTTCCTCTTCAGGAGCTGCCCAGTCCTTCCTCTGTATAAACTGTTGGTCCATCGCCTTACCATATACTATACTACGTGGTTGGGTCCATGGTATGGCGATGGACCAAGAGTTTTGACAGACATTCCCAGCCATTATATGGACATAGTCACCAGTCCTGAGGCCTCTAAAACTAATTTCATGTGGGTGTTCCAAAGGCTGCAAGACAGCAAGATGCAAGTGCAAATAGGCAGAGTTTGCATATGCAGCCCTTTGTTCGTGTGAAGGAGAATGTTCATCATATTGACTAACGCCTTTACTGATACTAGTTCTTAAAGAATTATTTTTCTTTTTCTTTTTCTTTACATTTCTTTATATCTTAAGCCTGTCACCGAGCCAGAAGTAATTCAAATAATCAGAAGTTTTCGTAACGGTAAAAGTCTCGGATATGACAACATATCTGTTGATATTGCAAACCTTGTACATACTTTGTTCGCAGACCTTTGGAACACATATGCAATCTGTCAATACAAACTGGTGTAACAATGAACATGTCATGTTTTCATCAAATTTTGATCATCATGGATAGGTAGGCCTACATAATTATGTAAACTTGTCACTGCAACATTTTCAAGGTCATGGCATGATCTTGACGTCATTAAGCAATTAAGCAATTTAATGAAAATCTAAATACTTCATATATCTCTAGTCCTGATCATCTGTACGTGTTGAAATTTGACATGCATAAAGTTAATGATAAGACAATTAATTTCAATGAAAAAACGCGCGTGTAATTTTATGTAAGTGCATTAACGCGCGCGCAAAATTAAAAATATGCTACGAATCAACTCAGAATTGTTTTGCATGATTATGTTTCACGCCATTTCAAGCATTTAAAAAAAAAAAATCCGCACATGCGCGCGCGTTCACTCGTGTTTACGTGCGTAACGCAAACGCAACATCAAAATTCCGGGTTTTTTTTCAATAAAGTACTGTTTCCGATACTACATACATTAACTCCTGTCATTTTTAGCCATGTTCATGTAATAACAAGATCGTGCGGGTGCGTTAGAGTTTGAAATCTGCGCGTTCGTCAATACGTTTTTGTGTGCAAATATTGCAAAAACATGACTACCTTCAATTTGGCCATAGCTCCTCAATTTGGCTGGTGACCCTCAAAATGTTTAATAGTCTGAAAGAGTATGAGGTGCAGATGTGATTTCATCCCTTAAACAGCCCTTAAACTTATCATGAATACATCACATTACCACATGAATCGAAAAAAAAAAGAATTTTCATGTATGACGTCATCAACTTGTTTACCCGTTTGAGTGTATCCAGTCTTTTTTTTCCTCCCATACTTCAGTATGTTGTAGCTGAAACCTTGCTCTATGGTAGAAATTGCCTTCATTTTTAATAATTTGATCACGTGATCATGGTGTAATTTTGATTATAGCCATTTATGTCAAAACCAGACGTCGGTGTACGTCGTATGTTAATGGAAGGGGCATTTATTTTCAATCATGAACATGAACATGATCAATCATGAACATGGCATGGCGGTTGTCCACGAGCTGTTTCTCGGTCATGTATGAATATTTTACTCTGAAATTTTAATATGTTGTAGCTGAGTCTACTCACTCACATAGGTGTGGTCTCTGTTTCTTAATCAGATGTCGGAATCATGGCGAACTTTCAGCTTTAATATCGATTTTTAAATCATTCTAGCTGCTCTGCATTACGTGTTAAGTGAATGAGAAGTTTTAGATAATTATATTTATTAAAAACGCTGTTTGTCAGAACGCATGACCCCGGTTCGATTCCTGGCATGGGTAGGATCACTCCTTCTTTCCTTTTGCACTATGACTTTTGCCTTCTTCTTTTGTTTCTTTACATTTTTTCCCTCTGGCCCTCTATCTTGAAAGATTATTAATAACATTCTGTCAGCACATACAAGTGCCCATTCAGGCAAGTCTCTGAAAATGTTAGTATGTTGTAGGTTCGCTATGAGCTTCCGTGAGTGTTGCCTCTGATTTGTTACGAATAGATGGTGTCACCATGGAAGGTCCATGGTGCCATCATGCATGTACCAACCCTTATCTTTGCATGAATTTGCCAATACATACCACCTTATACTTGTCCACAAGTATGTCTCGTTTTTTTATATTTAGAAATAAAATATTGTAATGGTGTAATACATAATATCCAGATACCCCTCACCCATCTCTGATTTGTAGATAATGCATACAAGTTTATTCTGATTTTTATGAAGAAAACAAAATTGTATATCCCAACTTCCATATTCCTACTTATTAGGATTTTAGTGGGGTTTAGAAACACTTTCGAAACAATATGGGAGGACATAACAATAAGAACTGTCCAATTCATAGTTGGGAAATGGTCTATTCATCATGTAAGACTCCCATCTACATGATCTATATTACATGATATGAAATCGTAAATGTTACTGTTGATTTTACTGCGTTATGTCGTGTTCGTTGAATGTGTTAAAGTGTTGATATGCATTATCTATTTTCGTAATTTTTATGTATTGTAATGTATTTTTTAACTGTCAGGGCCCTCAGTGACAGCAGTTTTATAACTGAAGAGGCCATTCTGCTGAAAATAAAATAAAACTGGAAATAAAATAAATACATAACTTATTCGTTCGAAAGAGGCTTTCGTTAGAATCACGCTTTCTCTGCTTGTATCTGTCTGTCTGCCCCCCCCCCCACCCGCCCCATCTCTCTCTCTCTCTCTCTCTCTCTCACCCCCCCCCCCCCACTCTCTCTCTCTCTCTCTCTGTCTCTCTCTCTCTCTCTCGCTGTCTCCCTGTCTGCATCGCGAAGGTTCCCCGCTTTTGACGGATCAATAAAAGCAATTAAGGCTCAACACTCACCTTGATATCAACTGATACAGGTCTGGCGTGGCAACACGAACAAAGACTGCATTGCACATGCTCAGATATTCCGGGGAATTATGAATATTTCAGAAGATTATATAAAAAAAACTAGGTCGAATAAAATATATATATTTTTTGTGATATATTTTATGTAGGTTAAGAGTTTTTGTGTATGTGTGTATGTGGGATGGGAAATTATCGATTGAAGTAATCAGATTTATAGCTATTTTTACTGCCAATCATGAATATCATGAATATGCATACATGTATATGCATAAACAGAACTTGAATGGGTGTAGAGGGTTAAAGAAGGTGTGAGAGAGAGGGGGAGAGAGATAAAGAGAGAGAGTGAGAGAGAGAGAGGGAGAGAGAGAGAGGGGGGGGGAGAGAGAGAGAAAGACAGAGAGAGAGAGAGAGAGAAAGAGAGATGGGGAGAAAGATGAAGAGAGAGAGAGAGAAAGAGAGAAAGAGAGAGAGAGGAGAGAGAGAGAGAGAGAGAGAGAGGGAGAGAAAGAGAGAAAGAGAGAGAGAGGAGAGAGAGAGAGAGAGAGAGAGAGGGAGAGAGAGAGGGAGAGAGAGAGAGAGAGAGAGAGACGGATATAACTACTGAAAGATAGAGAAACACGACACAAAACATAGAGAGACATAAACAGAAAAAAAGACCTTTCTCTAATATTGCTTAAAACCTCCACTCACTGCAAATCGTGATGATATCGACAGGAGGACGAGATAAACGTATGTATTTATGTAAACGCTGCTATTGCCTAGTATGCGATCAGTTACCCTGTGCCATAACGACACCTTATTCGGCCTTTCAGGAGATTTTCTCCATTATTAGTCATGACTTGTTAGTCATTAGAGATAGAGAATTTACCTCTCGCGGCAAACTGCTTCCGTTTTAAAGTTGCCTTACTGACGAAGATGTAGAAGACAGTCTTCGTGATCATGATGATAATGGCGGAAAATTGCTGTAATAGAGGTCATCCATTACCTTTATCATCCTTAAAATGTCAAGGGTGTATCGCTACATCTCCAGACCGGACTAGCAGGAAGCTGGCCCGCCTGGCGTGTTGGCTTGATCTGGCTGGCTGGCTTGATAATTCTGAGGTGGAAGCTAGGGAGGTGGTGAGAGGAAGCGAGAGAGAGAGAGAGAGAGAGAGAGAGAGAGAGAGAGAGAGAGAGAAAGGGGGGAGACAGAGATGGAGAGAGAGCGAGACAGAGACAGAGACAAAGACAGAGATGAACAGAGAAAGAGAGAGAGAGAAAGAGAAAGAGAGAGAGAAAAATAGAGATGGAGAGAGAAACCGAGTGAGAGAAAGAGAGAGAGAGAGAGAGAAAGAGAGAGATAGAAAGAGAGAGAGAGAGAGAAAGAGAAGGAGAGAGAGAGAGGGAGAGAGAAAGAGAGAGACATATAGATAAATAGATAGAGAGAGAGATAGAGAGAGAGAGAGAGACAGAGAGAGACAGAGGGGGAAAGAGAGATAGAGAGAGAGAGAGAGAAAGAGATGGAAGGGAAATACATTTATGCTGATACACTATAGAGAGAGGGAGAATGAGAGTGTTTGATTTTTTTTTATTGATGGAGGGGAAAATAACAATGTAATTAAGTGCTTAAGTGCCCCTCTTATACATTTTATCATGTCGCACAAGAGGGAAATTAATCCTGTTTTTCACAATCTATATAATACCTATATAATATTGCTTTCCGTTGACCATGGAAATTTCCTGGAAATTTCCATGTAAATAAGTAAAATGAGTCTCTCATGTGCATTTGACATCAATGTAACGTCACATCATGATAGATTGAATAAAATTATATCACATCAAGATGGCTTTTCATATTGTATATGCCCGGACGTAGGTAATGCTTGGTACCATCTACAATGATGCTCAAATTTGAGCGATGTGTAGATGATTACTGAACATTCAAAACAAAGAAGGAGAGAGCGCGAGCAATACATTTTGACAGATTGTCTCACGCTAACGCAATTATACGAACGCAGTTTCATTTATTCAAGCTCGCGTTTGATTAGTAAATCCATGCGACACGATATAGGCAGTGGAATACATCTGAGCCTCATTATAACCGATCGTGCTGACGAAGCAACATTTTCCCTTTTCATCCGTTGCTTTTTACCTCCTCCTACACAGAAACACTCGATCTGAGACAGATTTGCGCGGTGGTACGGGAGGATCAAACGGGGATGCGATCCCATTGTTCGCCGGCGCGTTCGCAGCTTTCTTTGACCACAAGCCAAGCACAATATTGACTTCCTTCGATTTGACCACTCCCCTTCTCTCCTCCAAAAAAGAAAATAATACTGTTTATTATCACTTAACCGCTTTCTGTCGCCTCAAATTGAAATTTCATACGATTGACGGAGAGCGATTTGATCGTAGCAAATTCGCGTTCCAACGTCGGAGGTTGGTGAACAATTTCAACGCCGTAGTCGTCTGGTATTGTCCGCTGAACAAGTCATGACTTTTCGCGGGATCGTTTGCACCCCGTGCCTTTTCAAAATTGAATACCTTCTATCGATTTGTTGAAGAGTGGAGGACTTCTACGTGATGATGATCAGGTGATGATGTGATTCGAATTGGACAACTGTATATTTAGGTTATCGGTGATTTTGAAGATATTGCGCTTATTTCTGGGAACAGTTCAGTTGATATTTGGTTTGAGGGAGAGAGTGAAATTGAAGGATGCCTTTTCCTCGCTTGCACGGGCTGCCTGCTAGCGTCGCTGCGATGTAAGTAGATGATTAATTGTTATAAATCTATTTATAACATTTCGACGTTCATCATTTGTGTCATTTCAATTGATATATATACAACTATCATTTATAAACGTCCTGTTGAATATTGGTTGTTTTTTCTTTATGTTTGTATAGTCATATTCCTGCATAATCATGATAATGGTTATGATATTCCGTAATAATGAAGCAGTAAGGCGCATAGAGAACTAATCATAGTAATATGTGCCCTCTCGCTCTCTCCCTCCCTCCCTCCCTCTCTCTCTCTCTCTCTCTCTCTCTCTCTCTCTCATTCCAGCTATGTATATAAATATATATAAGCACCTACTATTAACATTATAACTTTGATATGATTATTACTTGGTGCAGTGTGTATCATTATTGAATTATTCTTTTATAATATTAATATGATTTGTTTATCGTGATTATGATCATAACGAGAAAGAGGATAGAAATGATAATGATAGTTATGATAAAGATGATAAGGTGATATTAGTAGTGATGGACATGATAATAATCATGATCACAAATAGTATCATAATGATGAATATGATGATGATTATGATGATGATGATGATGATGATGATGATGATGACGGTGATGATAAAATCTCCACTGCGATAATTATCTTCTACCTAGTATGCAGTGCTTTGCTAGTATAATTTACATTTGTGGTATCATTGATGACATGTACCAACACAAATGTTTTATTATCAATATCGTCACCATGACAACCAATGTCAAATA